>JAPYYA010005999.1:0-10224 GCA_028533165.1 Leontopithecus rosalia | reverse complement strand
GCAATTCTCCTGCCTCAGCCTCCCAAGTAGCTGGGATTACAGGCACGTGCCACCATGCCCAGCTAATTTTTTGTATCTTTAGTAGAGATGGGGTTTCACCATTTTGACCAGGATGGTCTCGATCTCATGACCTCGTGATCCACCCGCCTCGGCCTCCCAAAGTGCTGGGATTACAGGCTTGAGCCACCGCGCCCGGCCTTATTTTTATATTTTTAATAGAGATGGGGTTTCACCATGTTGGCCAGGCTGGTCTTGAACTCCTGACCTCAAGTAATCCATCGCCTCGGCTTCCCAAAATGCTAAAATTACAGGCGTGAGCCACTGCGCCTGGCCTGAAATTCACATTTAATTGGGCATCCTGTATTTTATTTACCTGGCAACCCTAGGCCTGGCACATAACAGACCCTCAAATAGGGACAATGGAAAAGCACTGGCAGAAAAGGGAGCAGCCAGAACACAAGGAATAATATACAAAAGTAAACCAGAGGCAAAAAAGATGGAAAGAAGTCTTGTGCCGTAAGCACTAGGAATATTACCCCCAAATCCCCCTGGCTAAGCAGCCAGTCCTCCTCCCCAAGGAAGCTTGACCTACAATTCCAAAGCTATCCTCCAGACTCACCTCCAAATACCCAAGCTCAGAGCAGCAAATCTGTTTCTTCTTACAGCAGCCACTGTGCTCTGCTTGGTTCACATAGCTCCCTCAAACTGGTGTATATTATTCCCCTAACCCCAATGTCCCTCATCCTTCAAAGCAAATCTCAAAGGACATTCCCCCACCTCACCTCATCCCCATGAAGGACAGCTCAAAGGACCTATGTCTCCCAATACCCACAATCACACGTGGTCTCCCTCAAGTGTTGGCTGAAGCCCCCAACACTTGAATGATCAATCTTCTAGCACTTATCAACACACCTTCAGATGGCGGTTGTGTGTTTACTTCTTTCACAAGTCATAGTTATTACAGAATGCAAAAGTCCTAGGGATGAGGCAAGGCAGGAAAAGTACTTTAAAGAGATGTCTCAGTCTATTTTCTGTTGCTGTAACAGAATATCTGAGACTGAGTAATTGATAAAGAAAATAAATGTATTTCTTATAGTTTCTGGAGGCTGGGAAATCCCAGGTTGGGGGGGCCACATCTCGTGAGGGTCTTCTTGACAGTAGAGGGTCTCTGCAGAGTCCTGAGGCAGCACAGGGCATCACACAGAGAGGAGGCTAGAGCATGCCAAACTGGCAAAATTAACCCACTCTCCTGACAACCCATTAATCCATCAACACATTAATCCATTATGAGGGCAGAACCATCTCCATTCAATCAACCCTTAAAGGCCCCACCTCTTAATACTGTTACGATGGGGATTAAGTCTCAACATGAATTTCAGAGGGCACAAACATTGAAGCCATACCAATATCATTTAGTAAGTATATGGACAATATAATCAAATACCTGAAAAACAGACAAAATCAAAGCTATGATGTGAATACCCTGAATTATTGCTGAAATGTACATGAATGTCAGAAGTAAATCCAAACTCTTACCAGACAGGTCAGTTAATCAGTTACACAGTTTACAGCCTAACTGTTATAAGACATCCTATAACCAAGTCTACAACTTCTACTCACTTCTTAGTGATAGGACAAAGATATAAGAGAGAAAAAGAGGAAACAGTGGAAAGCATTTCCCTTTCATGTTCAAAATGTCATGGTCCGTACTTCCCTGTTAAAATGCTGATACACTACTTTTGCTGTTACCAACCTATAATAAGCTTCACCTATGTCTACATCTCATGAGCAATGTAAGTTCAAGCAATAAAGTATAATTACATGCCAGAATGACAATATAACATAATCAATCAGGTACTAAAAAAAAAAAGCAGAACATGTAAAATAACTATGATGTGTCTTCCCAATGTTTCATTCTCATTTTGAAAAAGTAAACTTTCAGAACAATATTATATGACATCAGCTACCATGCAGATTTCACTGCAGCTTACCCCCACTTCATCAGATGGGAGTCTTAAATCCAAGCCTTCAAAACTAGGTTGCAAACATTATAAAAAAATCACCAAAGCCCTACACACATATACATGCCTCTGAGGATGTTGCCTGTCAAATCCGATTTACTGAAGAAACGAGTAACTTGATTATTTTAGCTTAAAAAAACAATAATCCCTTCTAAGGACTTCAAAACACAAAATCAACAGATTTTCTTTTTAAAAAAGAAGAGTGGTACTGTTTGGGGCTATAACACTTAACATAGAGCATGTGATACATAGAAGGCAGCTCTGAATAGGAGCAGCCTGGTACATTTGCTGGCCTTTATTAATGAATTAACATACAAGTAGAAAGAACTCAGACTGTGGTTGGGTAGAATTTGGATTCATAATGCTAATGACTCCACCACTTATTAGTTATCTGACTCTGGGCATATTACTCATCTCCAAATTTCAGTCTTTCATCTGTAAGTAGAAACAGCTAACATATAGGATGCTGTAAAAGAACCACATTAAACAATGTGTGTAAACTAACAAGGAAAATGCTCAGCCCACAGAATTACAATAAGCATTCATCTCCTTTCCTTCCCACTACAACCAGAAGACAAATTTCCCTTTATCCTAAACTTATTTCTTACTTCTATCTCATCACAGTATTAGCAGACATATAGCTCTCCCTTTCTATTACAATCCTCAGGGCTGCTTCCACTCCAACTTAAGCAGAGAAACTTCAGAGGTTCTTCCAGACAACTATAAACTTCATCACTCCATTCTACGTGTGTGCCACCCTCTCCCAACCCTAACCACCACAGATTTAATCACTGCCAGAGTTTAATTTAACACAGCTTGCTTTTACCTTCCTCCATCTTCCTCATTCAATACACTACAAACTTACACTTACCTTTCCTTTGATTGTCCCTGGTAACTATGTGTCTCTCCCTCTCTTGTCATCCACTCCCTCTACTCTGCATGAGTCACTCCACTGGCCTTTTATCAGGCTTCCTTGACTGACACAGATCTCTCTTTCTGATCCTTTCTGTGTTTCTTCAAATTGTCCTTCTTTCTGAACTGTTGCTTTTTAAAGATGGAATAATGGTATTGTAGCTGTGTGTGTTTGTTTTTCCTTTAAAGATTCTCTATTAATTAGAAAATCATGGAATATCTCTGGAAAATTCTGAAATACTTGGGAACTCACACACTTCTAAATCTATGAACTAAAGAAGAAACCAAAAGGGAAATTAGGATGTATTTTGAACTTAAAATGAAAACATATAAAAATTTGTGGGCCACCCCTAAAGCAGTAAAGAGAAATTTATAACAATAAACACCAATGCTGGAAAAGAAAGGTCTCAAATCAGCTCCTACTTTAAGAAACAAGAAGAGGAAAAAGAAAAGAAAAGAAACAAGAAAAAGAAGAACAATGAAACACAAACTATGCAGAAGAAAGGAAAGAATAAACATGGGCCAGGCTCGGTGACTCACTCCTATAATCCCAGCACTTTGGAAGGCCGAGGCAGGTGGATCACAAGGTCAGAAGATCGAGATCATCCTGGCCAACATGGTGAAACCCTCTCTACTAAAAATACAAAAATTAGCCAGGTGTGGTGACATGCGCCTATAGTCCCAGCTACTCAGGAGGCTGAGGCAGGAGAATTGTTTGAACCCTGGAGGCAGAGGCTACAGTGAGCCAAGACCGTGCCACCGCACTTCAGCCTGGCGACAGAGGGCGACTCTGTCTCAAAAATAAATAAACATCTAAACAAAAATCAGTGAAACAGAAAAAGAAAAACAGAGATCAATGAATCCAAAATGGGTTGAGAAGATCAATAAAACTGATAAATTTCTAGGCACACTCAGAAAAAAAAAGAGAGGACACCAATAACCAGCATTAGGAATGGGAGATTCCTTCAGATTCAACAGCTATGAAAGGATAATAAGGGACTATTATTAGCAATTACGTGATGCCAGTAAATTCGGTAACTTAGACAAAATAAACAAATTTCTTGAAAGACAAACAACTGAAGCTCACTCAAAAAGTGACATATAACTTGAATAACTCTATATATAGAGAGTTAAAGAAATTGGATTTGTAGTTAAAAACTTTGCTACAAAAAAAACTACAAGCGAAGATGGATTCACTCAGGAATTCCACTAAAGAAATGAATTATTTACGAATTCTTCCAGAAAACTGAGAATACTTCCCAACTCATTCTATGAAACCAGTATTACTCTGATGCCAAAATCTGACAAAGATATTACAAAAAAAGAAAACTACAGACCCATAAATGGGAAAATAAATGAAAAAATTACAAACAAAATTTTAGCAACTGAGTCTAACAATCCAGAAAACAAAGGGTAGTACATCGTAACCTAGTGGGGTTTATCCCAGAAATGCAAGGTTGGTTTAACATTCAAAATTTGGCTGGGCGCAGTGGCTCACGCCTGTAATTTCAGCACTTTGGAAGGCCAAGGTAGGTGGATCACCTGAGGTCAGAAGTTCAAGACCAGCCTAGCTAGCCAACATAGTGAAATCCCGCCTCTACTAAAAATACAAAAATTAGCCAGGCATGGTGGTACATGCCTGTAATCCCAGCTACTTGGGAGGCTAAGGCAGGAGAATTGCTTGGATCAAGGAAGCGGAGGCTGCAGTGAGCCAAGACTGCACCACTGCACTCCAGCCTGGGTGACAGAGCGAGACTCCATTTAAAAAAAAAGAAAAAAAAAAGGTTTGAGACCAGCCTGACCAACAGGGTGAAACCCCATCTCTACTAAAAATACAAAAATTAGCCAAGCATGGTTGTGCACACCTGTAATCCCAGCTACTCAGGAGGCTGAGGCAGGAGAATTGTTTGAACCGGGGAGGCGGAGGTTGCAGTGAGCTGGGATCACGCCACTGCACTCCAGCCAGGGCAACAAGAGCAAAGCTCCATCTCAAAAAAAAAAACAAACAGGCCGGGCGCCCGAGCACTTCGGGAGGCCGAGGCAGGTGGATCACAAGGTCAAGAGATCCAGACCAGCCTGGTCAACATGGTGAAACCCCGTCTCTACTAAAAATACAACAAATTTGCTGGGCATGGTGTGCCTGTAATCCCAGCTACTCAGGAGGCTGAGGCAGGAGAATTGCCTGAACCCAGGAGGCGGAGGTTGCGGTGAGCCGAGATCGTGCCATTGCACTCCAGCCTGGGTAACAAGAGCGAAACTCTATCTCAAAAAAAAAAAAAAGGAAAATCGCTTGAACCCGGGAGGCAGAGGTTGCACTGAACCGAGATCATGCCACACTACACTACAGCCAGGGCGACAGACTGAAACTTCATCTCCAAAAAAGAAAAGAAAACTATAGAGACTAGCAAGGCGGTCCCACATCACTGGGAGGGACTTCGTAGGAACAGCCTACGAAGGAGGGAGCATAGCAGAGCCTTAGCTTCAACACCTCAACTCATCAGGTGTCCTGACTTCTTGAGTGAGCACACAAAAATGAAGTGGTGAAATCTGCTGGGCTTAACACTCAAGGATTACTACCATCCTTGCATGCCACTTCGAAACAAATATTTTTTTTTGTTTTGAGACAGGGTTTCACGCTGTCATCTAGGTTGGAGTGCAGTGGTGCAATCACAACTCACTGCAGCCTCAATCACCCAGACTCAAGTGATCCTCCCACCTCAGCCTCCCAAGTAGCTGGGATCACAGGTAAGTGCCACCAGGCCCAGCTAATTTTTTTATTTTTATTTTTAGTGGAGACGAGGTCTAACTATGTTGCCTGGGATGGTCTCGACTGCTGGGCTCAAGGAATCCTCCCTTCTTGGCCTCCCAAAGTGCTGGGATTACAGATGGGAGCCACTGCACCCAGTCAGGAAACAGGAAACAAATATTAAAGTAGTAAGAATGTGAAATTAATCTCTGTAACTAAAGTCCCAAATAGGAAACCCTGAGCTTTTGGGGGATACTTAATTTTTTTCATCTCCTCCAACTAAAAGTGGCAAATGAGGCCAGGCACTGTGGTTCTTGCCTATAATCCCAGCACTTTGGGAGGCCAAGGTCAGTAGTTTGAAACCAGCCTGGTCAACATGGTGAAACTAAAAATTTGAAAATTAGCTGGGTGTGGTGGCATGTGCCTGTACTCCCAGCTATGTAGGAGGCTGAGGCAGGAGAAATCACTTGAATCTAGGAGGCAGATGCTGCAGTGAGCTAAGATCGTGCCACTGCACTCCAGTTTGGGCAAGAGAGCAAGACTCCATCTCAAAAAATAAATAAAGTGGCAAATGAGAGAGGAAGCAGGTTTTGGAAGTGTATAGATGCCTCAAAGGTCAGCATTTGATCTTACTGCCTATGAGTTCCAGTAAGAGCAGAACATGTGAAAGGACTCTGAGGCACAAGAATACAGTTGGATAGTCCTAGGCAGGCAAGAGTAAAGTTGACTAAATGTGTGTCTAAAACATGCATTTCTAGGCTGGCCACAGTGGCGTATACCTATAATCCTAGCACTTTAGGAGACCAAGGCAGGAGGATCACTCAAGCCCAGGAATGTGAGATCAGCTTGGGCAACATAGTGAGACCCTATCCCTACAAAAATAAAAATTAGCTGTGATAATGAGCACCTGTAGTCCCAACTACTGAGGATGCTGGTGGTGGGGGGAATCACTTGAGACCAGGAGTTGGAGGTTGCAGTGAGCTACGACTGCACCATTGCTGCACTCCAGCCTGGGCAACAGAGCAAGACCTGTTTCTAAAATAATATAAATAATAATAAAGGTACATTTCTAACTTCATTTCAAAGTTAAGGCCAGGCACAGTAGCTCATGCCTGTAATCCCAGCATTTGGAAGGCCAGCCTGTGGAGAATAGTGAGACCCTGTCTCTATAAAAATAAAAGTAAATAAATAAAATAAATAAAGTCAAACTTTTTTTGTAAATCTGAACAAAAACGTTTAACTACACTACTTCTAGGGCCAACAGAGTAGGGTTAGCACGGGCACAACCAGGTTGCATATCTACATATAATCTGCCCTTGCAGGAAAGACATCCTTTTTCCTCCTGTCTTAACCACTCTAGGTGACCCACATTATTACAAAATATTAGCACCAACAATTTAAAGCAGGTTTTACTGTAAGGCACAATCTCAATAATTAATAGGGCAATATAATAAACATATAAAAGTTCAGGAAGAAACCAGACTCTTGAATGGGCCTGGAAGTTTTGCCATGTCCCCCAAAGTACTCTTAGTTGCAGCCATCAGAACGTTTCAACACATACACATATACCTAGCTCATCCTTTTGTGGAGAGTGTTTATTACTTAATCACTAGATTAAGAGGATTTGGGCCAGGCACGGTGGCTCAAACCTGTAATCCCAACACTTTGGGAGGCCGAGGCGGGCGGATCACAAGGTCAAGAGATCAAGATCATCCTGGCCAACATGGTGAAACCCCGTCTCTACTAAAAATACAAAAATTAGCTGGGCATGGTGGCATGCGCCTGTAGTCCCAGCTACTCGAGAGGCTGAGGCAGGAGAATTGCTTGAACCAGGGAGGCAGAGGTTGCAGTGAGCTGAGATCGTGCCACTGCACTCCAGCCTGGCACCTGGCAACAGAGTGAGACTCTGTCTCGGAAAAAAAAAAAAGAGGATTTGGATACAATTGATAAATGTACAAACTTTGCTACCAAGGACTGACACATTTACTTTTCCAGCTCATCAGTTTATGTCCTAGGAAAACCCCAGATCCACATTTACCAGCTGTTTTCTATTTTCCACTTCAGGATGGTGTTTCTCTTTCACCTGCAAAGTGACTGATACTAATACTGTCTACAATAATTTAAGTAACACCATTTAGAGTAATTTCATCTTTAGTACTTTATTTACACTACTAAGAAAGTTGCCAATGATTCAAATTGCACTCACTGGTGAAACCCTATACTATATATGTAATTAACTTATTTCCTAATATCTTATCTCCCTCCACCCTCTCCACAGGAAAGTAAACTCTAAAAATGCAAGAATTGTGTGTGTTTTTGTTCAATGCCTAGAGCAGTGTCTGGCTCATAACAGTCACTTAATATCTGCTAACTCTGATGAATGAACAGCATATTCATATTGTGCAATATTACCATGAAGCCATTAAACATAGTGATACTAGATAATTTAATGGAATTTCCAGAAGTATGAAGTTAGGAAAACAAGAAAAGTGTCAAAACTATAATCCCACTTTTTTTCCCCCTGATATGAGTCCTGCTGTCATCCAAGCTGTAGTATAGTGGTACCATCATGGCTCACTGCAACCTCAAACTTCTGGGCTCAGGAAATCGTTCTACCTCAGCAAGTAGCTGGGACTACAGGTGTGCACCACAATGTCCCGCTAATATTTTAAAAATTATTTTTTTGTAGCCAGGCGCGGTGGCTCACGCCTGTAATCCCAGAACTTTGGGAGGCCGAGCTGGGTGAATCACCTGAGGTCAGGAGTTCAAGACCAGCCTGGCCAACAGGGTGAAACCCCATCTCTACTGAAAATACAAAAATTAGCCAGGCATGGTGGCATGCGCCTGTAATCTCAGGTACTCAGGAGACTGAGGCAGGCGAATCACTAGAACCCAGGAGGCAGAGGCTGTAGTGAGTAGAGATCGCGCCACTGCACTCCAGCCTGGGCTACAGAGCAAGACTCTGCCTGAAAAAAAAATTATGTTTTGTAGAGACGGTCTCTCCATGTTGCCCAGGTTGGTCTTGAATTACTGGGCTCAAATGAATCTCCCACCTCAGCTTCCCAAAGTGTTGGGATTACAGGTGTGAGCCACCATGCCCAGCCTGATCCCACTTGTTAAAAAGTATACCCCAAAATCCATACATTGGTGAGGAAGTTGAGAACTTGGAATCCTCATACACAGAATGTAAAATGGTACAGCTCTGGAAAACATTTTAGCAGTTCCTCAAAATGTTTCACATAGCTACTACAAGGCCCAGCAATTCAACTCCTAGGTACATACCTAAGACAACTGAAGGCATATGTCCACACAAAAATTTGAAGAGGGACCTGTACACACTTGTTCACAGTAGCATTATTCATAATAGCCCAAAGTGACAAAAACACAAATGTTCGTCAACTGATGAACAAATAATGAACTATCGGAGAACGATCCAAGATGGCCGATCGCTAACATCTCGGGATTGCAGCTCGCAGTGAAAGCACACAGAACTAGAGGACGCCACACTTTCAAATTCTGGTCGCTCAGGAGCAGAAGATTCCCAGTGGAGGAGTCACGCGGATCGCCGGCGCGCACACGGCAGCTCTCAGAGCAGAGTAGGCGGGGCTGGCTCCCCTTCTGACTGAGGTTTGGAGGACCCACGCGGGTCCCCAACGCGACTCCTGAGGCTGGCGCAGCAGCTTTCTGCGCAGAGTGAAAGGGACTGGTTCCCCTTCTGACCGAGGTTTGGAGCTCCGGAAAGGCCGAGTCGCCTATTACAGACACAAGAAGGAAGCCAGACAGGAGAAGCCTGGGCAGAAAAACACCATCAATCTTAACGCCGCTGTTCTGGCCCTGGGAACTAACAACTTGGACGTCCACTCAAAAGACCTACTGAAAGCTGGTAATTTCAAAGATGACAGGAGGATAAATTTAAACTGATGGGAAGAAACCAGCGAAAAAAGGCTGAGAATACTCAAAATCAGAACGCCTCTCCCTCTAAAGATGATCACAGTTCCTCATCAACAATGGAACAAGGCTTAATGGAGAACCTGCGCATTCCAATAACAGAATCAGGTTTCAGGGTATGGATAATAAGAAACTTCCATGAGTTAAAAGAACATGTTGTAACCCAACGTAAAGAAACTAAGGACTTTGAAAAAGGGTTTGACGAAATCCTAATGAGAATAGACAACTTAGAGAGGAATATAAGTGAATTAATGGAAATGAAGAATACGATACAGGAACTCCGAGAAGTATGTACAGGTTTAAACACTCGAATTGTTCAAGCAGAAGAAAGGATATCAGAATGAAATAAAAGAAGACAAGATTAGAGAAAAAATGATAAAAAGGAATGAGCCAAGTCCCCAAGAAATGTGGGACTATGTGAAAAGACCAAATTTACGTTTGATAGGTGTACCTGAATGTGACGGAGAGAATGAATCCAAGCTGGAAAATACCCTTCAGGATATTATTCAGGAAAATTTTCCTAAACTAGCAAAGCAGGTCAATATTCAACCCCAGGTAATACAGAGAACACCACAAAGATATTCCTCAAGAAGAGCA
>JAPYYA010005998.1:0-10224 GCA_028533165.1 Leontopithecus rosalia | reverse complement strand
ATTGTGGAAGACAGTGTAGCGATTCCTCAAGGACTTAGAAACAGAAATTCCATTTGACCCAGCAATCCCATTACTGGGTATTTATCCAAAGGATTATAAATCATTCTACTATAAGGACATATGCACACGAATGTTCACTGCAGCACTGTTTACAATAGCAAAGACCTGGAACCAACACAAATGCCCATTGATGATACACTGGACAGGGAAAATGTGACACATATACACCATGGAATATTATGCAGTCATCAAAAACGATGAGTTCATGTCCTTTGTAGGGACACGGATGAACCTGGAAACCATCATTCTCAGCAAACTGACACAAGAACAGAAAATCAAACACCGCATGTTCTCACTTATAGGTGGGTGTTGAACAATAAGAACACATGGAAACAGGGAGGGGAGCATCACACACTGGGATCTGTCAGGGGGAAATAGGGGAGGGACATAGTGGGGTGGGGAGTTGGGGAGCGATAGCATGGGGAGAAATGCCATATATAGGTGATGGGGAGGAAGGCAGCAAATAACACTGCCATGTGTGTACCTATGCAACAATCTTGCATGTTCTTCACATGTACCCCAAAACCAAAAATGCAATTAAAAATAAATAAATAAATAAATAAATAAATAAAGCCTTTCTTCTATGTTTTCATCTACAAGTTTTATAGTTTCAGGTCTTGTTCTTAAGTCTTTCTCCATCTTGAGTTGATTTTTGTGTGTATGATGTAAGATAAAGGTTCAATTTCATTCTTTCGCATGTGGATATCCAGTCTTCCCAGCACCATTTGTTGAAGATACTATCATTTCCCCATAGTGTAGTACTGCTACCCTCTTGAAGATCATTCGACTGTATATATGTGAGTCTATCTCTGGGCTCTTCATTCTGTTCCACTGGTCCATATGTCCATCTTTATGCCAGTACCATACTGTTTTGATTAATGTAGCTTTGTAATATAGTTTGAAGTCAGGAATATGAAGCTTCTATCTTGAAGGTCCTTTGTGCTTCCTTATTAATTACTGATTTTTTTCCCCATTTCTGTAAAAAACATCACTGAGGGTTTGAAATGGGTTACTCTAAACTTGCAGATCACTTTGGATAGTATGGATATATATATATTTTAAATCTTTATTTCCTATAGCTTTGAGCAAGAGTATGTATATTTTTAACAATGTTAAGTCTTCTAATCTATGAGCATGGGACGTCTTTCCATTAGTCCTTTATTTTTAAAGACACAGAAGGTCGACTGACTAATGTCAAAGATGACAATGAATTATAATGAGAAAAAGTCTATTGATTTTTTTCAACAAATGGTACTAAGTCAGTTGGATATCCATGTGAATAAAATGAAATATGACCCCCTACCTAACACTACACATACAAAGTATATTCCAGATAGGTAGTACCTCTAAATGAGAAAGGGACATACAATAAACTTTTTTTTTTTAGATGGAGTGTTGCTCTGTTATAAGGCCGGAGTGCAGTGAGGCATGATCTCAGCTCACTGCAACCGTTGCCTCCCAGGTTCAAGTGATTCTCCTGTCTCAGTTGCCTGAGTAGCTAGGACTACAGGTGTGCACCACCACACCCAGCTATTTTTTTTTTGTAATTTTAGTAGAGATGGAGTTTCACCAGGTTGGCCAGAATGTTCTTGATCTCTTGACCTCATGATTCACCTGCCTCAGCCTCCCAAAGTGATGGGATTACAGGCATGAGCCACTGTGCCTAGACAATAAACCTTTTAGAATAAAAACAAAAGAATATTTTTGGGACCTGGAGTAGGCAGTTTCTTAACAGGAATATAAAAGGTTCTAATACTAAAGTAAAAGAAAATGGTAAATTATGCTACATTAAAATTAAGAATATCTCATAACACCAAAAGCCTTGGCAACAAAAGCCAAAATAGACAAATGGGATCTAATTAAACTCCAGAGCTTCTGTACAGCAAAAGAAAAATCATTAGAGTGAACCAACAACCAACAGAATGAGAAAAAAAATTTGCAATCTACTCATCCGACAAAGGGCTAATATCCAGAATCTACAAAGAAATAAAACAGATTTACAAGAAGAAAACAAACAAACCCATCCCAAAGTGGGTGAAGGATATGAACAGACACTTTACAAAAGAAGACATATATGAGGCCAACAAACATATGAAAAAATGCTCACCATCACTGATTATTAGAGAAATGCTAATCAAAATTACATTGAGATACCACCTCATGCCAGTTAGAATGGCGATCATTAAAAAATCTGGAGACAACAGACGCTGGAGAGGATGTAGAGAAACAGGAACACTATTTGGTGGAAGTATAAACTAGTTCAACCATGTGGAAGACAGTGTGGCACTTCCTCAAGGACCTAGAAATAGAAATTCCATTTGACACAGCAATCCCATTACTGGGTATATACCCAAAGGATTATAAATCATTCTATTATAAAGACACATGCACACGTATGTTCATAGTGGCACTGTTTACAACAGCAAAGACCTGGAACCAACCCAAATGCCCATCGACGATAGACTGGACAAGGAAAATATGGCACACATACACCATGGAATACTATGCAGCCATAAAAAACGATGAGTTTGTGTCCATTGTAAGGGCATGGAATCTGGAAACCATCATTCTCAGCAAACTGACACAAGAACAGAAAATCAAACATCACACATTCTCACTCATAGGCGAGTGTTGAACAATGAAAACACATGGAAACAGGGAGAGGAGCCTCACACACTGGGGTCTGTTGTTGGGGGCTAAGGGAGGGGCAGCTGGGGGATGGGGAGGTCGAGGAGGGATAACATTGGGAGAAATGCCACAATGTAGGTGATGGGGGAATGAAGGCAGCAAACCACATTGCCATGTGTGTACCTATGCAACGATCCTGCATGATCTGCACATGTACCCCAGAACCTAAAGTACAATAATAAAATACATACATATATATATATATATATATATATATAATCAAAAGCTACCATTAAGAGAGTGATGTGGTTTGAATCTGTGTCCCCACCCAAATCTCATGTTGAGCTGTAATCTACAATATTGGAGGTAGGGCCTGGTGCAAAATGACTGGATCATGGGGGTGGGTCCTTCATGAGTGGCTTAACACCATCCCCTTGGGGTTGTTCTAGTGATAGATTTCTCCTGAGATCTAGTTGTTTAAAAGTGTGTGGCACCTCCCCTTTTCTCTCTCTTCTTCCTACTCTGGCCTTGTAAAGTGCCAGCTCCCTCTTTGCCCTCCATCATGATTGCAAGTTTCCTGAAGCCTTCCCAGAAGCTGAGCAGATGCCAACATCATGCTTCCTGTACAACCTGTAGAACTGTAAGCCAATTAAACCTCTTTTCTTTATAAACTACCCTGTTTCAAGTATTTCTTTATAGCAGTGTGAGAATGGATTAATACAAACAGTGAGAAGATTAGCCATAGAGTAGATTATTTGAGGGCTCATATCTAGAAATCAACACATCAATAAGAAAAAGCAGACAATCCAACAAGAAAAAATATGGGTAAAAGTCTTAACCAAGCTTTCATAAAAGAGGCTGTCCTAATAGCCAACAGACATGAAAAGGTGTTCAGTTTCATCAGTCATCAGGGAAATGCAGATTAAAACTTGAATAAGTTCCACTTACGTACACCAGAATGGCTATGATTTAAAAGGTAATACCAAAGTTGGCAGGAATATAAAGCAGCTGAACACTCACACACTTCTCAGTTAGTGTATAGTTTGGCACAACCATTTTAGAAAATCATTTGGCACTATATAGTAAAACTAAACACACACAAACTGATAACCAAGCATTTTTACTCAGATACATACCCCACAGAACATGCATATACATACAGTTATTGGAAGATGCATAAAATTTCATGATACTGTTATTAGTAATATCCAACAACTGGATGTAACTTATATCCATCAACAGAAGAATGGTTAATAAATAAATGTATTTTCCATACCATGGAGTTCTATACAACAACAGAAATGAACAAGCTATTGCTGCACACAACAATACAGAGTACCTATTGTATTATTCCATCATACAAAATAGGTAAAATAACAGACAAGAGTAATCTATAGTGGTGGAAGTTATAACAGTGGTTATGTTTAATATCATTCATTATTTTTGTAAAATTAAGATCATATATAATTTTGCATTCTGCTTTTTTCACTTCTCATTTTATTTTGAGCATTTCCCCATATCATTGAATATTCCTTGAAACTATAACTTTAAGGGCTATTTAACATTTCATCATAATTTAGACATATTAGTAGACATAGTATTTTTAAAGGATAAATCAATAGCACAAAAACATCAGTTATAATTGATATTAGAATTTTAACTATAATTACAAATAAATTCTTTTTGTTTACCTTTCTGTATATGGTCTTAAGTAATGGATTTAAAGATTCCTTCCTTGTGTTTAGTCTGAAATTCCATGACTGTTTAATAGGTGTAGGTAATGACAGTATTTCTCCACTTTCTCCGAACCAACACTTTCCCTATCAAAAATATTTAAGTATAGGAATTAAATATTTTACTAAAAAAGTCACATACTAGCCAGTGTTCTAAGTTGTTTGCTGCTGCACTTGCCTCTTCCAGTTTAAGCAGGCGATTTTCCATTTTGTTGCAGGTCTTTTTGTATATTTCTGGCTTTCTCTGAATATAGAATCCTTCATCTTCTAAAATACGTGGCATCATATCTTTTGGCAGTTTGCGCTGGTTGACCACTTAATAACAATGAAACTTAGATATCAAAGTCCAAAATGTTAAATGGATATTGACCCAATAAGTAGTACAAACAACTATAACTACACTCTACTACTAAGGTCGAGCAAAAAGCCTGTCTCTCGCTTTCTCTCTCTCTCTGCATATATAGGTACATTTTTAAAATGGAGAATGGGTTCTCTTAATCAATTCCCTTAATTCAGGAAAGTCATGAAAAACAAATACAAAAAAGTTACTATAACTTTATATCAGTACTTTTTATTTATCTGGCATACAGAAAAGCTATTATTCCATAACATAATTCATTAATGACTTGAATATTTTACTGGAAAAGAATATTACCTGGAGAACCACTTGGTATAAAAATATTTGCCTTCTGTTTTTTTATTTGTTCTTGATCATCTTCATATTCAGCAGCTTTTACTTTGACTAAATCTGTCAAAATGAATTCTTTCATAAACTCTTCATCTTCACTCTCATCAGCATTTTGTAAATTACCACCAAGTGAAAAGCATTTGGGATAACTATGGTTTACTGGTCTCTGTTGAATACCAAAAAGGAAAATAAGTTTTCATGTTTGTCTTCAATGATTAATATGCAAATAAATAAAATGTACTGGAACCTTACTGTGAACTGTGCTTCTGATCCTGTCACTCACAGACAAAGTTCTAGCTGAAATTGTGTTACAATGAAATTTCACTGAACTTAAAATTCATTTAAGGTTTAGTATACAATATGATTTTTCTATAGCCCATCTTAGCAATTCTTCACTGAAAGGCTGAAAGAGCTAAAATAGCTCTTCCTCCCCTATGGAAAATGTCCTGTATGGATATGGAAAATGTTCCCCTATGGATAATGAACTGTAATATTTCAACTACTGAGAATACACAGTATAGGGCAGGGTCCAAGGATACCAGACTGTGTGATCCTAAATCCCTTTTTTCCCTGTCATTGAGAAAACAGTAAAACCTAAAGTGCTGCAGAGTAAGCATGCTGTTTTCTACAAGGTATTCATGAAAAAAAAAAGAAAGATGAAGAAAAAGTAAAGATTCAGCATAGAAGTCAGGCAGTGATTACAGTGAAATTCTGAAATACGATATTGATAAAGGTTATAAACAATATGAGCATAGATGTGGAAAGATACATTATTAAATTAAAATGAATCTATCATAGTCATAAATTTAATGTGAGTCAATTTGTGAAAGCAAAATCATTATTTTGGATGACTTTACCTGTCTAGTTTGAAATATACACATATTAAACAATAGAGACAGTATGTGAGTCACACAAAAATCCCTTGATTCTCAAAAACATACATTTAGGGTAAATAATAAAATTTTTAAAAGTTAATCACAGAATTCCTTTGAATAGAGACTCCTACATGGCCTTGATCAACACTGACAAAGTTAAATAAGTAATGTCACTAGACATCAACTAGGTTCATATAAAATATCATCATACCCTCCCTCCTATATCCCTGTCAGGAAATCAGGATAATATTTTATATCTGGAAATTTTTGTGATATCTTCTTCAGAATTCAAATAAAACCAATGGCTAGGAGCAAGACTTGGGGGATCTCCAAGTGGGAGCTCTCTTTGAAGATTCCAGTCATAGACTACAAAGGCCTCTTTGCTCCAACTGGAGCTCCCATGACCAAGCTTCTTTTATAACGGCCATGGTGTGGGCCAGGGTTTGCCACCTGCCTTCAGAGCTAAGGTCTGCCCTCACGGTAGAGTATGTTGGGCTCTCATCTTGGACTCTAGCCTCTGAGATATGAACCTATGGGTCTTTTTTTATGAGCCCTACCTATATTTTTAGCTTGAGACAAGCTGTGATCTGGACCAATGCAAGTCCTACCTACTCAACTATTCCTTACTCAGTCTAAGTCCAGCTGCTATCCCAGATCACTTTCTTGGTCTTCCCTGTGCAGCTCACAGCACAGCAATGTGTGTGCTGTTAGCTGTTATGTGATAGGGAGAATGGGGTCAGAAGATATAAGTCTAGATGTGCAGTAAAAAAGGGATGATGTCCTCTGTCCCTTCTCACAGGAACATCCTTGTTCACTGTGGTATGACAAGCAGAAGTTTCTGAAAGTAACCCTAGGCCTCACTCTGAGTTGCCCAGATGAGTTATTTGAAACCAGGGGTCCCCTTTCTCCCAGCAGGAAAGGATCACATTCAAACTCAGCCTCCTACAAAAGGAGTAGCTTTCTCCTTTATGTAATGGGGACAGTAGTCACCAGCTTCAGGGAAGACAGCTTTTCCAAACAACTCCTTTAAACAGCTCACATCTAAACCTTGACTATCTCATGCCCAAGAAGCCCATTTTCCCCACCCTTTACTCCTACTGACTTAATATTTTTATGCTTGCCCTTCGAGAAGGAAGAGTGGCCACAGCCACAGCAGATAGCCCTGGCATACTCTGCTAAGTGGGAGGATCAGAGTCAGGGCCCGCTTTTGTTTCTCCAGAAAAGCCTATTCCTTAACCCAAACTGTGGGATGCTGGGAAGTCAGATAACTAATTAAGATCACAGTAATGTTTGATACCCATTTAATCAATAGTTCTTCAAATATTCATTGTGTGTCTAATATATTCCAGAAAGAAAATAAACAGGCAAATAAATACATGTTAATTGGTGGTAAGTGTTATGAAGAAAAATAAAGCAGGGTGAGAGGATAGGGAATGCTGGGCTGGGTAGGTTTGGGGTACTATTTTAGATAGGGTTATCTGGCATAGGATCTTTAATAATATGTCATTTGAAGAGAAATCCAAAGTTAGTGGAGGACAGACCTTACGGATAAGGAAAGAGCTTTCCAGGCAGTCACCTCGGTACAAAGGCCCTGAGGCAGAGCTTGCTATAAATGAGAAACAGGAAGGAAGCCAATGTGGCTGGTGTTAGACGAGAGAGGGGAGAGTAGTGAAAAATAAAATAAAGTCAGAGAGGTACTTTATTCTACAGAGAAGGACCCTGTAAGGACTTTAATTGTGAGTGAGATAGGAAACCGTTAGAAGGTGTAAGCGAAAAAAATGATCTTGGATTTTAACAGGGTCACTGTAATAACTGTATGGTTTAGAAAATGGACTACAAGGACAATAATGAATACAGAGAGAGATGGTGGCAATGATTCTGATGAGAGGTATGGTGAAGTACCAGAGAGGGTGGTGAAAAGTGGGTCCAATTCGGGAATACTTTGAAGGCAGAACCAACAGGATTTGTGAGAAATTGGATTTAAAGCATGTGAGTAAATGGGAGTCTAAGGATGATGCCAGGGTTCAAATGAGCAATTGAACAAAAGGAATTGCCATTTACTACTATGATTCTGTTTATATAAAACTCTGTGTGGCCAAGTGTGGTGGTTCATGCCTGTAATCCCAGCACTTTGGGAGACTGAGGTGGATGGATCACCTGAGGTTAGGAATTTGAGACCAGCCTGGCCAACATGGCAAAACCCCATCTTTATTAAAAACACAAAAATTAGCCAGGTGTGGTGGCACACACCTGTAATCTCAGCTACTGGGGAGGCTGAGGCAGGAGAATTGATTGAACCCAGGAGACAGATGTTGCAGTGAGCCAAGATCATACCACAGCACTCCACCTGGGAAACAGAGCAAGATTCCCTCTCAAAAAGAAAAAAAACCCTGGTGGCTGGGAAGATGGTCGAATAAGAACACCTCCCATCTGCAGCTCCCAGAGAAACCAATGCAAAGAAAAGAAGGCAGGTAATTTCTGCATTTCCAACTGAGGTACCCAGCTCATTTCATCTGGACTGGTCAGACACCAGGTGCAGCCAATGGAGGGTGAGCAGAAGCAGGGTGGGGTGTCTCCTCACCCATGAAGCACAAGGGGTTGGGGAACTCTCTCCCCTAGCTAGCCTAGAGAAGCCGTGAGGGACAGTGCTATGAGGAATGGTGCACTCCAGCCCAGATACTATGTGTTTCCCACTGTCTCCGCAACCCGCAGACCAGAAGATTCCCTCAGATGCCTATGCCACCAGGGCCCTGGGATTCAAGTACAAAACTGGGCAGTCATTTAGGCAGACACTGAGCTAGCTGCAGGAGTTTTTTCTTTTTTTTCATACCCCAGTGGGGCCTAGGAACGCCAGTGAGACACTCCCCTGGAAAGGGGGCTGAAGTCAGGGAGCCAAGTGGTCTATCTCAGCGGATCCCACCCCCATGGAGCCCAGCAAGCTAAGATTCACTGGCTTGAAATTCTTGCTGCCAGCACAGCAGTCTGAAGTCAACCTGGGACACTCCAGTGTGGTGGGGGGAGGGGCGTCCACCATTACTGAGGCTTGAGTAGGCAGTTTTCCCTTAACAATGTAAACAAAGCCGCCAGGAAGTTAGAACCAGGCAGAGCCCACCACAGCTCTGCAAAGCCACTGTAGCCAGACTGCCTTTCTACATTCCTCCTCTACAGGAAGGGCATCTCTGAAAGAAAGGCAGCAGCCCCAGTCAGGGGCTTATAGATAAAACTCTCATCTCCTCAGGACAGAACACCTGGGGGAAGGGGCGGCTGTGGGCACAGCTTCAGCAGACCTAAACATTCCTGCCTGCCAGCTCTGAAGAGAGCAGCAGATCTCACAGCACGTGCTCAAGCTCTGCTAAGGGACAGACTGACTCCTCAAGTGGGTCCCTGACCCCCATGCCTCCTGACTAGGAGATGATATCTCTCAGCAGGGGCCAATAGACAACTCATACAGGAGAGCTCCAGCTGGCATCTGGTAGATGCCCCTCTGGGACAAAACTTCCAGAGGAAGGAACAAGCAGCAATCTTTGCTGTCCTGCAGCCTCTGCTTGTGACACTCAGGTAAACAGGGTCTTGAGTGGATCTCTATCAAACTCCAGCAGCAGCAGAGGGGCCTGACTGTTAGAAAGAAAACTAACAAACAGAAAGGAATAGCATCAATATCAACAAAAAGGACATCCACTCAAAAACACCACCAAAGGTCACCAATATCAAAGATCAAAGGTAGATAAATCCACCAAAATGAGGAAAAAAACAGCACAAAAATGCTGAAAATTCCAAAATCCAGATGCCTCTTCTCCTTCAAAGGATCACAACTCCTCACCAACAAGGGAACAAAACTGGATGGGGAATGAGTTTGACAAAAAGACAGAAGTAGGCTTTAGAAAATGGGTAATATCAAACTTCTCTGAGCTAAAGGAGCATGTTCTAACCCAATGCAAGGAAGCTAAGAACCTTGAAAAAGGTTAGAGTAATTGCTAACTAGAATAACCAGTTTAGAGAAGAACACAAATGACCTGATGGAACTGAAAAACACAGCAGAAGAAGTTTGTGAAGTATACACAAGTACCAATAGCTGAATCGATCAAGCAGAAGAAAGGATATCAGGAGAGAGGAGGAAGATGGCGCTCTAGAAGCAACTCACCACTGCAGCTCTCAGTCAAGACGCAGAGGGTAAGCAAACACCACATTTTCAGACGGATCCTTATAGCCCACAGAGCGGGGGAAAAGCCCAGGTGTAAAA
>JAPYYA010005997.1:0-10224 GCA_028533165.1 Leontopithecus rosalia | reverse complement strand
GATTTTGTATCCTGAGACTTTGCTGAAGTTGCTTATCAGTTTCAGGAATTTTTGGGCTGAGACGAGGGGGTCTTCTAGATACACTATCATGTCATCTGCAAATAGAGACAATTTGGCTTCCTCCTTTCCTATTTGAATACCCTTTATTTCTTTTTCTTGCCTGATTGCTCTGGCTAGAACTACTAGTACTATATTGAATAGGAGTGGTGAGAGACGGCATTCTTGTCTAGTGCCGGATTTCAAAGGGAATACTTCCAGTTTTTGCCCGTTCAGTATGATCTTGGCTGTTGGTTTGTCATAAATAGCTTTTATTATTTTGAGATACGTTCCATCAATACCGAGTTTATTGGGGGTTTTTAGCATAAAGGGCTGTTGAATTTTGTCAAAGGCCTTCTCTGTGTCGATTGAGATAATCATGTGGTTTTTGTTTTTGGTTCTGTTTATGTGGTGAATTATGTTTATAGACTTGCGTATGTTGAACCAGCCTTGCATCCCCAGGATGAATCCTACTTGATCATGATGGATAAGCTTTTTGATGTGCTCTTGCAATCGACTTGCCAATATTTTGTTGAAGATGTTGGCATCTATGTTCATCATGGATATTGGCCTGAAGTTTTCTTTTCTTGTTGAGTCTCTTCTAGGGTAACTTTAAAAAAAATAGTCATCTTTTTAAAAAAGTGGAATCAGGCTGCATTCACAGTTATCCTATTGGATTTCTTAAAGGTACAATTAGCTGGGTCTGACTATATATACGTACATATATATATACACACACACACACACACACACATATATATATATACACATACATATATATACTTATATATGTGCATTCAGTAATAGAATATATATATTTTATATATCTACTATATACATATATATTTTTGTAAGTAAATATATATATTTTACTATTGAGTTTTATTAAGAAAGTTATAGACTCCCAAGGAATCATTAAAAAGACACAGACTAGTCTTTCAAGGGAGAGGAAATTCTCAGTTTATTCTCCCTAAATGGAGTTAATCATTATGGAGAGACAGTCCAGAGAACAAAGCCCATAGAAGCACCATGAGGTTGAGTCAAGCAGTGACGTGAGGGGTGGGGGGGTCTGAAGGCAGGACGACAGACCTCATGTGGCATCAGGATTGGGTTTCATCCCTTTCCCGACCCAGGTGGATACCCAGAGCTCAGTCTCCTCAGTCCTCACTTGCAGGTGCAGAAGCTTTCCTTTCCAGACTCCACTGCCTTTCTCAATGTCAAGTCCGCAGCATCTTTTTAAGAAAGGCTTACATCTTGGCCCACTGAAGAGAGGGAAGTTCTGATTGAGGACACTTGGAATAGGACTGTCTTGGTTCACAGACAGTTATTCCTGCTGAATAATCAACAAGTGATAGGTGGGCATTTATTTTTGTTTGATAACCAGGAGAGCAATCTAAGTCCTCTTCAAGAGATGTGTACAGCGCTGTCTTAAAGGCAGTGGACCCTGCAATTATCGGCTCTGCTTAGAAGGGACTGCTGTCTCTCTGGCAGAGGCTGGGCCAGCTCCTAACTCCTTTACCTCTGGTCCCTTCAGGTGTGGTTCCCTTGCATGGGGTCCACTGAGTTCCTCACAAGTCATGTGCCCTCCCCATTCTAGGCCTAGCTTTCCTTATGGGGAAACGGTGGTCTGGTTTTTCACTGAATCCACTTGTAGGATAATAATAATATCATAAACTCTACCTTGATTCCATCAGGACCTAGTACTTTTTACTCTCAAAGTCTGTGTTGACAGTGTTCTTTTTAGAAGTTATTAATTTCTTTGCCATTTGTCGGGCTCACTGACTGACACTGGTGATGAATCTTCATTTCTGTTCATAGCTCCATGCTTACATTTCCCCCATAGCACCCCAGATATATCATAACACGGACTATCTTTGGCCTTTTTCACACAGCTTACACTGCATGCTGAGATCTAGAGACCCTCCAGCAAGAACCTGAGAAAAATAACCTTTCATTTCAAGTTCAGGCACAACCTCCCTCATAGATAGCTCCTGGGGATAGACAACTATTTTACATTCAGTCAAATCTCGTATGTTCAAAATACGATTTTCTTCCAAATTAGAAGAAGATGCTTTCAAATATTGAATTTTCTTCCATTAGGTCAGCATCATCTACTTTAGTTCTGGGCCCAGGGCCTCATCCTAACATACCCAAGCATTCTGGCCTCTACCTCTGTGTTACTAAAGTCAGTTCTTTTGTTTTTCATTATTTCTGACACAAGTTAAAGGAATTAAGACAGTTTCTCTTCTCTTCAGCTTCCCAAGAACCACTGCCACGGCCTTCCAAAATTTCAATAGATTGAATATTTTAGCGTTTAGAGAATATAAGAAGCGGAGGGTGAAATGAAAGGGAGAACAAAGAGAAAACAAAGACTTTATTCCTGCTCCCAAGCCATAGCCTCTCTCTTTCCCATCATCCTCCTGTTTATCAGTCGGATTTTCCTCAATAATTCTCTTCATGCGGACAATTAAGAGTTCTACCAGTTCCTTCTTTATGACCTTGTGAAAATCAAGTTCTGATTAACATAAGGAGGGGGCCTGGCCCCTGCTCAGGTCTCAAGAGACCAAACCATGACGTTTTCAGTTTCTCAGATTTTAGGGCCTATAGGAACTCTTCAAAGCCAAGCTTAGTTACACCATCTTTCACTTTTGGAGAATATCTTTGAAGGAGTTGATCACCATAGGTGATTCTGGTGGAGGTTGGTGGTGGGGAAGAGTTCTTCTCCAGCCCCTTGCTCTAACTGCCCCGAGTGGGGCTGGAGGTCTCAAGTCAGGAAGAGTTCTGAAGCCCAAATTTGATTTTGTCCAATTCAAGGGCTATTTTGAAATAGAGTGGTCATGATCAGCTAAGTCATTTGGGAAACATTTTCTGAAATTTTAGCTTGGGATTAAATGGTAGGGGGAGATCCAGATCTCTAGTGAGTTGAATGGAAATACGGTTTTCTAAGAGAAGTGAGAAAACTTCTTTAGCATATGAGGACTGAAATAAATGTCCTAAATCTCTTCCACAGACTAACAGATGCTCCTCTGGCTGAAAGACCCCAAAATGCTAAGTTCCTGGCCATGGCAGGACAAAGGCTAGCCATCTCCCATTTGCCTCCACCTCCCTTCTTGATAAATGACTGCCAGCTGCAGACTGGTTGCAACTGGTCTCCAGAGGACACACAGTTCCTGGAATTTTCCCTACATTTCACCTTTTACCATGTGGGACCTAATTATAATGCATTAGAATGGTAAATCTCCATCCCAAAGCAAACATGGGTCATTTGTTGCCATATATCTCATACACATAATATGCATATGTTTCATGCCCTTCATGAATATTCAATATTTCACAATATCATGTTGTATATGTATGTTCCACCTTTCCATTTAGCATAAATACTTACTTCTTTCTCTCATTTGAAATGTGGACTTACATTCTAGGTTGGAGGCTTGCTTTCCACCTGCAGGACATAACCTCCTTAGAAATAAAGTTCTCCTTTGCATGTGCTGGCACTGTGACTCTTTTTAAATTACCTACATACCTCGTTTCATTGTCAACCCAATCTGAGCAATGCATAACACATCCTATTTTTAGATCTATGATGCTCATTTAAGACGCTGATTTTGCATTTATTTATTCAGTTAACAGAAGAGCCTAAATTCAAGTGAGGGTACCGCTTTCAATGCAGTAAAACAGTGCTTGAAGTTCCCTTCCAAAACAACGAGTTTGAATGCATTGCCTAAGCAAACCTTTTAAAGTTTCATATGTTGTAAATTAGGAAACCAGTGGAACAGAAGACCATAAAAGCATCCCAAGAACTTTAGAATGAAAAATAATCTTATAAAGAATGAAACGGAATCCTAAAATGAGAATGTTAAAGTCATACATTCACCAACTTCATAGTTGTCAAAACTCTAGAACGCACACTGACTTTTACTTTTTCCTCTTTAAGGGATGAAATATTTCAAACACATAGGAAGGAGTAGAGAAGAACATATCCAACATTCTTCACATAAAGTGTTGCCCTATTTTCGTAAAAGCCTTTCAGCCTGAATTTTAGAGCCCTGCATACCACTCCACTGATCCTGTTTTCTTTCTTCCTCCTCAGAGTTAACATCCTTGTCGGTTTACTGCTCATCATTTCCTGACATGTTTTCCTGCTTTGACATAATATTTAATTATTCCTAAACGTATATACAAAGTTTTCATGATTTTTAACTTTTCTGTTTGTAGTTTTCATCTCTATATTTCACACAATGTTGAAATTCTATGTAACAAAGAATATAAAAATATTCTGATAATGTCACCAATTTTTTCTAATGACATAGAAATCACATCACTTTTATTTCCTGGGTTGAGTTGCTAAGTAGTTCGGATATGAGATCCCCAAATCCAGTATTTCCAGAAAGTGAATATGCACAGCGACGTTTTAAAGATAAATGAAGCCCATGGAGCAGCCAGAAGGAACAGGAGAACAGAAGAAAGATTAAGGAACGTGATGTTGTCACAGAGGTTCATCAAAGTGTTGAAGTGGTTAGCAGTGTCAACAGTGACAGGCACTGTTTTAGGAGGTATTATGGGAATGATCAGTTTTCATGAAGGAAGGAATGAGAGGAATCGAATAATTTATTTTACCGCAAGACAGAAAAGCATTCAATCTTTTTCTCTGCCCACAGTCCCTAACACACACAATAAAGTTCCTTCACTTAGAGAAACTTATGTGACAATACCCAGAATGAAAGAATTTCAGACTTTATAAATAAACTACACACAAATAGTCTCTGTGAAATAGTTCAGAGTACAGTTGCTTCTTATCTGTTAATATTTCCACCTATGAGAATATCACTTCAAAAAGCATTGCTTATCAAAACTAAACCCTGTACAAATCCTTACCCACTATGTTGTGTTGCCTTCTCCAAAAGAAACTTGAGAGTTGGGGTTTGGATTCCGTTGGAATTCCATCATCAGCACTTCACTGGGCAACATTGGGCATGTTATTTAACCACTATGAGCTTCAGCTTCCTCTCTCTTAAGTGGAAATAATAGGTTTGTTTTGAGGATAAGTCAGTTAATACATGCAGTAAGTGCTTAACGGGTTGCAGTAATGCTGAGGTTCTAGCAGATATTTAAATGCCGTTGCTTTTCTTTCTGTTACCTCTTCCTCTCTACATCTGTATCCAACTCTTTTATGTTCGCGAGTACTGTGTAACTTACGGCTTTGGTTTGCATGCGCTTATTTGTAACTGCTGTTCATGTAAACAGCGTGATTGTCTCCTTGGTAAAATCGAGCTCCTGCCCTCCTTAGAACTTTTTTTTTTTACTTTCAGCACTTGTGTGGCATCTCACTCTTAGTATGTGACAAATTAGACTGAAGAACAAAATCATGATAATCTTGACAGATGAAGAAAATGTATATGATGAAATTCAATATTCATGATTTAAGAAAAACACATATTCTTAGCAAACTAGGTTAGAACAGAACCTTGATAATCTGAAAAAGAAAATCTACACAAAACCCAAAACAACAGAACATCAGCAAATGTCGTAGTTCGTGATAAAAATGAAAGGATTCCCTTTGAAATTGGAAAAAGGCCAAGATGTTATCTTTTTTTAAGCAGAATTTTGCTCAAGTTCATAATTAAATAGTCAATATAATAAGGCAACAAAAAAGATGTTAAAGGAAATTTGGAACTAAAGAAAAATAAACCTCTAGTACATGCAGTCAATATGATTACATGTAAAAATTAAAATAATTCAGAGGTAATTCATAAGAATTAGAAAGAGTGTTCTGCAAGATTGCTGTCTACAGAATTATTTAAAGGCCAGTCCATTTCCCTATACTGAAAACAGTTAGAAAATAAAATCTAACAAATGCTTTTATGATAACATCACAAAGTCATATGCCTGGGAATAAATCTAATGAAGGTTCTGCTAGGCCTCTATCCAGAAAGCCACAAACATTGAGAGAAATTAAAGAAAACTTGAACCTAAATTGTGTGTAATAAAATATGATGGATTCGAATACTCTGTCTTATATTAATTCTCCACGAAATGATGCTATTAAAACTCTTATAGGCTTATATCTTTTGTATTTTGACATACTAATTCTAAAATATGTAAAGAAATTCAGAAGAATTAAGATAGCCAAGATCTCCTTAAAGAAGAAATGCAAGATAAAGACTTACTTAGCAGATATCAAAACTCATTTAAAGCTACAGCAATCAAGATAATGTGGTACTGTGACATGAATAGGCAAATACATCAATGTATATTGGAAACATGCCAGAAAAAAACAGAAATCGTCTGCTGCCTATGAGAACAGCTGACACTGCAAAATAAAGCTTCTCAGTTCTGGCTGGACTCCACCCCCATGCACTGGAGTATTCTGACTGCTTAGGAGTTTTGGGGACCAGGAGCATCTGTGTTGGGGTGTGCCACACCTACTCCTGCTCAGTGTGGCTGCCTTGCTCCTATTACATCTCAGTGCCTTTGTCTAGAATATTAATCTATAGCCCACTGAAATCTACTTCATAAATGTTATTGGTGTAATGACCTCATCACTTTGTCTACAACTGGGGATGAATTCCAAGATTCCCTGGGAGAGAAGGGGAACCAGAGGATGTCAGGTTTAGATACAACAGTGCACAGCAGGAGGCTGCTGGCTCTTTGAGGTCAATTTTTCTGAGCAAGTCAAATCAATTGAATTTGTCTACTAAACCCCTGAATTCAACTGGCAGGCCTTTGGGGATAAATAAGGTCAATTGCTACAAGGAACAGATAGATTCCTCTAGCTCCCAATTCTGGTGTCCAAATGCTATGACCATAAACCAGCCAAGCTTGAAAGGATTATTAAAATCTCCAAAGGAAGCTGGAGCAGCAAGGGAGGAAAGACTGGGGTTCCAGTGTTAACAGCAGAAGTCTTGTCCCTGGGAGCCTGAGATGGTAACATGAGGAAGGAAGATCTGAGTCTCTCTCAAGGGCCTGGTGAACTGGCATTTGGTGACTTTTCAATCAGAGAGTAATAAATGCTGGGATTATGGATGCAGGAAGATGTAAGTGGCAGTTTCAGTCCCCCCAACCCAACTCTCTGTGTAGAAGAGGCTAGACGTCCAGAGGCTGACTACAAGACAAAACGGAGGTTTTAATGCTGGTGTTCTTTCCTTAACTTCAGTAACCTTGTTTATACCTGGAAGTTAATCTTTTTGTTCTTCCCAACAACTCTTCTGCTTTTGGAAAATGAGCTGGACGAAGCTCTCAACTAGTTTCTATAAAAGTATTTTGAACTGTTCGACATTTAAAAAAAATGTGTTCAGATGAAAGTCTGAAATAGTTTCCTACTTGGGAAAAGATACTCACAAAGTAGTATCTTTAAGTATTAGGGATACTTAATGAAGACATGGATCATTTACTAGTAAAGTTCAAATATTTTTAATATTTAAAAATAATAATTTTTAAAAGGAAAACATTGCGTTGCTGGGTAAAGACTGAGGAAAAGCATAGAGAGAAATATGCCAAAAATAGATTTCTTAAAAAGTTTTTTATTAAATGAAAAGTATGATAATGGTTTCAGGTATAGCTGAGTTCAGATACCCTCACAATATGACCAGAAAATGTTCTATATTCATCTGTCATCTCTGAATTTCTTTTCACTATTTTTACTCTCTGAAAGAATCTTACCACTTGGTGATAAAAGTGCAGCCTTAAAAACGGAGGAGTTCATGTCCTTTGCAGGGACACGGATGAAGCTGGAAACCATCATTCTCAGCAAACTAAAACAAGAACAGAAAACCAAACACCGCATGTTCTCACTCATAAGTGGGAGCTGAACAATGAGAACACGTGGACACAGGGAGGGGAACATCACACACCGGGGCCTGTCGGGGAATGGGGGGGGGTTGGGAAGGGATAGCATTAGGAGAAATACCTAATGTAGATGATGGGTTGATGGGTGCAGGAAACCACCATGGCAGGTGTATGCCTGTGTAACAAACCTGCACGTTCTACACATGTATCTCAGAACTTCAAGTGTATATATAGAAAGAGAACCTGAACAACTTAAGTCTTCATTTTGCCACCTTCACAACTCCAGTGAAAAGAGTGCATGCCTGAGTCATGTAGATTAAAAATGTGAAGGGGGATTTTCCCAAAGTGATGCTGTGCTGATAAACAGGTCTGTCTGCTGCAAAACAGTTACTCATTAATTGGAGCTGCCGTAAGCATCTGTCTCAGAAAGTATTTGCCATGCTTGTAAACTTCACCAGTCTTAGCAGCGCATCTGCTTCACTCTGGGGAGATACTTGGGTTGCCTCCGTTTTAGATCTTCACAATTTCAGGTGGGTAGAGGTCACTGAAACCCGTGGTGTACCATGTTTTCTTTTCCAGGGATCTTTTTCCTGTGCTATTTTTAAAATCAGTGCTATTTTTCAAGTTGCTCTTTTCCTATTTAATAAAGTACTGAATTTATGTGAATTTTAAAGATGTGGACCATAATTATTTGGTCCATAGTTTTGACCAAGTCTGTCCTCAAAAGTATGCTTGATGAGATACTTCCATTTCAAAAGTAAACCTCCCCACCACAAATTCATTCAACAGCTATTTACTAAGTGCTTACGGTAGCAATTAACTTACTGTAGTAATTAGCAATTACTGTAACTATTTAAGCATGGAGTCTATTCATTAACAACTTAGGATCTCTGTCCACAAAATCCCAAAGTAATGAATTTATTTCCCCAACTTCAGATTGATTCCTTCCTTCCCTAATGGAAGCTTAGAACTTCTTGCTAAGAAATTTAAATTTTGTCCCCAAAATCTTGATATTTCATCTTAACCAAAGTTATATTTGAAGGCAAGAATCAGTAAGTGGGGTCTGATACAAACAGCATATTTATAACAAACAGAAACAAGACACCTGCCAGCTTTGAGTCTTGTTTTAGTAAATTGAACATGCACCCAAACTCTCATTCCTATGTAAGATTTCTGCAGCTTAATTAAAATAGTATGTATTACAAACTTCTTAAAGCTAGCTTATATATCAGAAACCCTAACAGAAGTGGTCCTATGAGGCTCTGTGGTAATTCTATATTCTTCAAAAAACCTATAATAAAAGATATACATAGATAAGTAATAGATTTTTTTTCTTCTGTTATTCCTGTTTTTCAGGAAGAAGCAAAAGACAACCTAATGAATCGGAGACAATTGGTGGTGGTTTATAATAATTTAGTCCAAAGGCATGTTGGAGTTTGTAGAAAATGGCATGTAATTCTCTCCTTTTGTTCCTCTCTAGGCTCTTGGTGGCTGTCAATGTTCTCAGTCATCTCCATGACAAGAAAACCTGCAGACAACTAGAAGAATGTGAGTTACAGTATCTAAAGCATACAGTTGTTACAGTAAATACAAAGACAGTCAAAGACTATGGCAAACTCTGGCATTTCTGAAAATAGACACATCCATGTGCCATGCTTGGCAGGGGGCATATGGGTGACAATCCAGGCTGGCCACTAAGTGAGCCACCAGCTCTCTCTGGTCTTGTTTCAGGGGCCAGATTTCCTTTGAGGACTCTGGGTAATCTCTTGGCCTTGCCTGCCTGTCTGACCTGGAAACCTACACCATGAATCAAAGGAACCAGTAGGTGATGAGACAGGGTTCAGACTTTTGGCCCTCTAGATATGATCTCTCCACTTCTTTCCAGAAAACAGGCAAAGAACTCATCCTCTGCAAAATTAGGAGAAATACTTAATGTAGATGATGGCTTGATAGGTGCAGCAAACCACCATGGCAAGTGTATGCCCGTGTGACAAACCTGCATGTTCTGCATATGTATCTCAGAATTTAAAGTATATGTATGTGTGTGTGTGTGTGTGTATAAATAAAACGATCAGATCCAAGATGGCTGATCGCTAACAGTTTGGGATTGTAGCTCTCAGTGAAAGCACAGAGAACGAGAGGACGCCACACTTTCAGACAAATTTTCATCACTCATGGACCAGAAGATTCCCAGTGGAGGGGCCCCACAGGTTGCCAGTGCGACTCTTGTGGCTGGCCCAGTGGTTTTGCTGACACCTTGGTGCGGCAGCTCTTCATGCAGAGTAAACAGAAGGAGATTCCCGGGCAGAAGAGCACCGTCAATCTTATCGCTGCTGATTTGGCCAGCACAGTGGGTTACTCGGATTCCAGCGCTGGGAATAAATAAACTGGGTGTCCACT
>JAPYYA010005996.1:0-10229 GCA_028533165.1 Leontopithecus rosalia | reverse complement strand
AAAATTAGTAAGGATATCAAGGACTTGAACTCAGATCCAGAACAAGTAAACTTAATAAATATTTATAGAGCTCTCCACTTCAAATACACAAAATATACATTCTTGTCAATACCACATCACATCTACTCATAGGTTTAAATGAAACATTGATTGGTCATTATTAATACCCTTTTTTTTTTCAGAATAAAGCAATATCTTCGTTCACCCTCCCTCTTTCTCTTCCTCTTTCTTCCTCTCCTTTACTCATTTTTTTTCTTTCTTTCCCTCTCTCAAAAAAAGAAAGAAATCTACTTGTAAACCTCTGATCCAGGTCGGCAATATCTCTCTCATTGCTTGATTTCCTTCCTTCCCTTCCCTCCCTCCCTTCCTCCCTCCCTTCTTCCCTCCCTTCCTGCCTTCCTCCCTTCCTCCCCCCTCCAAAAAAAAAAAGAAATTCCATTTGACCCAGCAATCCCATTACTAGGTATATACCTAAAGGATTGTAAATCTTTCCATTATAAAGACACATGCACCTGTATGTTCACTGTGGCACTGTTTACAATAGCAAAGACTTGGAACCAACCCAAATGCCCATCAGTGATAGACTGGATAAAGAAAATGTGGCACAGATACACCATGGAATTCTATATGCAGCTATAAAAAAGGATGAGTTCATGTCCTTTGCAGGAACATGGATGAAGATGGAAACCATCACTCTCAGCAAACTGACACAAGAGCAGAAAACCAAACACCAAATGTTCTCACTCATAAGTGGGTGTTGAACAATGAGAACACATAGACACAGGGAGGGGAACATCACACACCAGGGCCTGTTCGGGGGTGGGAAGGCTAGGGGAGGGATAGCAGGGTGTTGGGAGATTGGGGAGGGATAACATTATGAGAAATACCTAATGTAGGTGATGGGGGGATGGATGCAGCAAACCACCAAGGCATGTGTGCATCTATGTAACAGTCTTGCATGACCTGCACTTGTATGCCAGAACTTAAAGTAAAATAATAATAATAAAGTGCACTATTTTGGTGCCCTGGGTCATTTGCCCTAAGCCCATATCTGATCTCCAGTGACAATGTACAGTATGACATAATTTAAAATACACATTTGATATCTGCCCCCAGTTCCTGTCACAGAGCTCCTAAAAGTGATTTCCTGAACAACAGTTTTCCTAAGTGCATTCTTTTCCCTAATATTTGGTCCTTCACCCCAGTTCCTAACGCAGAGCTCTAATACCTTGGAATTTTCTGGGTGATGGGAATGTATTTTATTCTAATGAGGCAAACATTGATGGGCTTCTGGGTGGAGGCTGGTCACCAGAAAGACCAAACCAGAATTAGAAGCTTGGCTCTTTCAGCCCTATGGGAAGGAAACAGGGGCTAGAGACTGAGTTAATATTTGATCATCTCTACGTAATGAAGCCTGCATAAAAATCTCTAAACTACAGGATTTGGAGAGCTTCAAGGCAGGTGATCATGTGGAGGTCCTGGGAGGGTGGTGAGCCCTCAGTGGGCATAGCAGCTCCTTACTCTTGTCCCTTGCCCTATGCATCCTTTCTATCTGGTTGTTCCTGAGTTGTGTCTTTTGTAATCAACCAGTAATATAGTAAGTAAACTTTGTTCATAAATTTTGTGTGCTAGTCTAGCAAATGACTCACCTAAGGAGGGGTTTGGGGAGAGCCTGATTTATAGCTGTCTGGTCAGAAGCATGAGTGACAACCTGGACTGATTGGTGCCTGAATTGGGAGCAGTCTCATGGGATTAAATATCCTTGACCTGTGGAATCTGATGCTAACTCTGATTAGTGTCCGAATTGAATTGAATTCTAGGAAACCTCGTTGGTGCCTGCAGAGCACTGGAGAATTGCTTGGTGTAGGAAACTTTACACACAGACACACACAGGCACACACACACACACACACATGGTTTCAAAAGTAGAGTATTGAGAGTGTAAATAAAGAGAAAAACGTGAGTTTTTTCTACCGACAGTCTCAAATCAAACATTACCATGGGTCTTTCCATTTTCTGCCTCTGGGACTTCTTTGAGATCTGAAGCCACAGGTACCTACTTGGACCATAGCCAAACAAAGCCAGGAAGTGTAGTAAGTGTTCAATCAATACATGCTGAATGAATGAATGTTAGAATATAACAGATTACCGTTAAACTGCCTTGTCAATAGATGAGCTCAGCAAGGGGCACATATATTTGGAACCTGAATTACTTGGGGCCTAACAGTACTGTCCAGTAAAGCTTTCTGCAGTGATAGAAAGAAAGGGTCCCTATCAGTGCTGTCTAATACAATAGCCAGTATCCACAGGTGGCTATTTAGCACTTGAAATGTAGCTGGTATGAGTAGCTGGTAAAGAACCAATTTTTAAATTGAATTTTGGTTTAATCAATTTGCAGTTAAATTTAAAGAGCCAACTGTGTCTAATGGCTACCATTTTAGATAGCACAGGATAGGACAAGCCAACTGCTGCCACAAAAGTCCTCCTACTCCTTGCCACATTCAGCCAAAAAAGTATGTATTTAGTAACAATTTGTGGGTGCACAAAATTATTACCCTGGCTGAGAAACCCGTATGGCTTGGAGCAGCACCAAAACTATACTGCAAGCCTTTTTTTTCTTTTTTTTTCTTTTTTTTCTTTGCTAGGCCTTTGAAGTCAAGGCCTAGCAAAAACAGGCAGGAATCAAGAAGTTGTTCTTTGCATAGGACACCATGGCTTGTTGTTTATGATGAGGTTTGAGCACAGACTTCCACTGCTGTGTTTCCCTGTGTTGGCTCAGACAGGTAGAGGAAAATGTGGTTTAGAAATGCATGTGACAGTTTAAATCCATCCCGTTCAGATTCATTTACATTTAAATAGGGAAAAAAGTGCTGCTTTAAACAACCATTCATGTCTAGGAAAACATCTTTGAATCCTCTAATTTATTATTTGAAAAAGTCCCTTTCACTGGGAAGAAAAGGAAATACATGTTTTATGTCATTGTCAATGTGCCGGTTGCAAAGACTGAACCTCTGGTTTCAAAGAAGTTTCTAAACTTGGAAAGCCCTGCTTCCCGGAACAATAATAAAAAACGCTTTGTGTGCACACACCTTGCTCTGTATGGTTTAACAGATAGGTCACAGGTGAGCATCAGGTGCTCAGGGTTTCTATTCTCAGCTCTCTCACTGACTCAGTCTTTGGCCTCAGAAAAGTTGGGTTAGATTTAGACCAAAGGCTCCTCAGTGCACAGTTGGAATGAGTGCATCCTACTGGTTTTGCTCTTCTGGAAACTCACAGCAGTACTTCTGATTCTGCTTTGATGGAACAGGTCAGGGTACAGCCATATACCATCTTGACCAGTTCCGCAGGCTTTCCAGGGATTACCTTTGCCTTTCTCCTCTTCTACATCCCTCTCTCTCCCCACGCTACTTTTCCAAGATGGCTGTGGCATCATTTCAGATCTTGGTGGTACAAATAAATGCATGCGGGTGAGCCTGAAATAGAGTCTTATTACTTAAAGCTGCTTGAAGCAGTTGAGGACATTGGTGGCTTGTTTGTTTGTTTGAAGCAGAGAATTTGATACCTGTACAACTGCAGTTGCCCCAAGGGCACAATGACACTTTATGTTCCAGACCCAAATCGTCAGTTTCACTACATTCCCCCAAGTCCCTCAGACCTAGATTCCAACTCACATCTGTTTATCAAGGCTTTCTCTCCTGGGACCCCTTATGGACGAAATCTGCTATAGGTTCCAAGCTTCCAGGTTCAGTTGCTATGGCTCTTCAGAGGTCCTTAGGGAACTGGGGAAAAAAAAGAAAAAAAAAAGAAAGCAAAGGCCAGTGCGGCTGACAGCAACTGGGGAGATTCTGCCATCCTTTTGCAGTGCAAGAACAACATGATACCTCAAGCTGATTTCCAAGGGCACATGTTTTAAATTCAGATTTTATGACTATGGCTTTAATTCTGGGTGAAATGAGTTGCTATTGGAGGATTCTGAGCAGAGGAATGACAAATTAGATTTAACTTTTAAAGGCTCCCTCTGGCTGCTGGATTTGGATCTCTGAATATTACCCCCTTGCATTTTCCATTGCTGTGTTCCTGGCAATAAACTTTATGCTTGCTCTGCCTGCTGGGTTTGCTTCCTCTCCCTCACAACCTACAACAGGCTCTGCTCTTCCATCTCTGCTTTCAGACTTGACCTTAGTCAGGAGGTGGCTCTGCCTCCTGACCCAAGCATCTCTCTTCCTGTCCACGCTGTTGCAGTGAACAGAGCCAATGTAGCGGATTCCTTATCATCAACAACGTGTTACTACTTTATCATCTGAAATCAGTATTGAGCCCTGTATTGTTGAACTTGGCATAAAATTTTCACCTTTTTCTTAGAGGTCCCCAGGTCAGGATGACCCAAACCTGGAAGTGCTCCCTTTCCTGCACTGGAAACTTGATCCCTGCTGATCTTGTCTCTGCTTCTCATCTTTAAATTTGTTCCTTCATAAGGATGTTCCCGCTCTTTTCTATATGTGAACCACTGCCTTTTCATTATCACTTATTAAAAAAAAGCCGAACTAATTTATTATTGAAAATTAACTGTTTTTGATAAAATTATGGAAAACCTGAACAACACAGATTGACTTAAATAGGAAAAATATTTGCAAATATCTATAATCCTACTAACCAATAGAAATATATTTTCCAAAATTATATATGTATTTACGTCATATATATGTATAGTTTATTTACAAAATTGCACTATGTGTCTATATTTGCATTCTACTATTTCCAGCTTGTAGCATAAAATGAGGATTTTCCAATCTTGCTAAATGATTTTTAGTAGCTGCATAGTATAGTGCAGCTGTATCATTATCAAACTACTTAAGTAATTTGACTTTTTCCAGGTTTTTGATGTTATAACCATGTTATTAAAATGTTGTATACATGAATATCTGAATAGCTCTCTGACAATTTTATTCAATTAAATTCCCAGAAGTAGAATTACTGTGTCAGGCTGGGTGTGGTGGCTCACACCTGTAATCCTAGCACTTTGGGAGGCCAAGATGGGTGTATCACTTAAGGTTAGGAGTTCAAGACCAGCCTGGCCAATATGGTGAAACCCCAACTCTACTAAAAATACAAAAATTAGCCAGGTGCAGTGGTGGGCACCTGTAGTCCCAGCTACTCGAGAGGCTGAGGCAGGACAATCACTTGAACCTGGGAGGCAGAGGTTGCAGTGAGCCAAGATCATGCCACTGCACTCCAGCCTAGGCAAGAGAGCAAGACTGTCTCAAAAAAAAAAAAAAAAAGAAGAAGAAGAAGTATTGGGTCAGAGGGTAAGAACATATTAAAGGCAGGCTGAGACTCTCTAAGCGAAGACTTCAAATCCTGATGGCAGTGAAAAGAGTCACAAGAGCATGGTCCAGTGCCCTCATGATCCCTGACCATGGGCAAGACGTAAAGCTGGGGTGGATTCTTGAAGCCTCTGTGTAAGCAAGGGCTTTAATAATTTAAACTGATCTCTAAAGACCTGCACCTGCCAGAGCATATTAATCAGTGTTGATGAAGTAGCTTCAATTATCAGGAACAGCAGATGGGTAAACACATCTGGCTTCACACCATTGTTGGCTTCAGTTCTTAAGAACTTGAGTTATTTCAAATGAGCAATGGGCATCAGGCGAAAATGTAATCACTCTTTCTCTCAGTCCATGTAGTGAGACACCAGTTGACCTTTGATCTGATTGCTAATTAAATTTTGAGATTATACTAAATCTGAAGAGCAGCTATTCAATGGAAATGAGAAGCCTGCAAAGCATTAATACTATTTAGATTGGGATTGGGTAGGAGCAGCAAATTGCTCAGGTACTTGCAATATTAGCAAAACAAGGAGAGTAGGATTTTATGTAGACATATAACAGCAGAGACCCACAGGGTGATTTCTTTTTTCTTGAATTTTGTGCAACAATCACCCTCTGAATGATTACTCTTTTACCACTGTATATTGATTCTCAAAATATACCCGTAATATAAATAAAAATACTTGCCTCTTTTGTAGATAAAGCAAGGCAGACAAACAGATGATTTTATTTGTTTCAAATCATTGATTTAGGAGAAATTCATTTCCTTCAACTTTTATTTGAATGCCTCCTATGAGCTAGGCATTGTGCTGTGTTACAGACTTACAAAGGTGATGAAGACAGGATCTCCGATCTTGAGGAAGGTGAAGTGTACTCATGGAAGCAAAAATTCTGATAATGTCAGGAGGCTGAGGCAGGAGAATTGCCTGAACCCAAGAGGCGAGCCGAGATTGCGCCATTGCACTCCAGCCTGGGTAACAAGAGCGAAACTACGTCTCAAAAAAAAAAGAATCTGATATTGTGTTTGAGTATATTTAGGGAAGAATAACAGCTACAATATATTGAGAAGCAAGTATGCCTGAAGTTAACATTTGTTTAGGCAAAAACTACAAATGCATCAGGAATCTGAGATCTGGAAAAATGATATAAATGTGGATCTAACATGTAAATTCATTCTCCACTACTGAACCCTAGAGATCAGATGCATTTACACCTAAATCAAGATTTGTAAAGATGAATAGCTACTCTTTAGATCTTTTTCCAATGCAATAATTGCTCTTCATAAAAGCTCACAGTAAACAACTTTCACATCAATTAAAAATCAGTGCCTTTGTTTGCATAATAGGAGAATGCCACATCATGCATGATGTTGGTCCAAGAAAGAAAGATTCAAATAGGAAAATCTGTTTACAATTACAAACGCTGATTTAGGGAAATAGTCAACCCTAGATAATTAAGTTATAGACTACGGAGTTTGGGGATTATTTAGACATTTTTTTTTCGCTTCTTCTTTTTCCCCTCCTACTGGATGGGCTTTCCCCATTTGCTACTTACTAGTACTCTCTTCTGGGCCTGTAGAGAGGCAGGAAGGTGAGGTCCAACATCAGTTTTGCAACTCTACAGCAGTTCTGATGAAAGAATTTGGTGGGAAACAACATTGAAGACTATATAATAGTATAAGGTTTGGAAATTTTCCAGGAATTCTAATGGTCTTTGATACTACCAAGGCTTTTAACTCAAAGAATAAAAAATTAGCTATCACTGTCATTAAATATGCAGAAGCTCAAGGTTTCCAAATTTTTAATTGTCTAATCACCATTTAAATGTAAGCTGCTTGTGTTATATTTTTAGAGGCATCCAGACAGTCCAAGGCCCATGCTTTACTTTAGGAAATTGAATGAATGTCATTGTAATAGGACATGTCCATGCAGTAATGGTCTTCCTGCTGCTAGATGACATCTGAAGCAAATCCACTGATGAGAAATAAATGGGGAAGCAGAGCAGAGTGTATTTCCAAAGCCAGAAACACTAACCCGTTCAAGGCACTCAATCATTCTGACTTTGTTTCTATTTATCAGCAAGTGAGTGTTGAAGAATGAATCATGTTAGTTCAACAGATGCTGGCAAGATCAATAGATACTTTTGCATCATACTCTTACTTGATGCTTGTTGCCAGAGAGGCTGCTTTATAAAGCAGCACCATGGCCAGAACAGCACTCCTGCCACTGAAAAGCAGTCTGCTCTGGCTGGATCATCTACATTACATTCTTGATCAATTTTTATTTATCTTAATTTCTGATGCTATCTCTAGTTGAAGAAACAAGGCTCAGCAATTTGGGATCACCTAGCTAGCAGAATCGGCTGTCCCGATACTAGTTAGTATGAGAGTTTCATTATATAAGCTGACATTCACTCCTTCAAAGGAATGATTCTTATTGTTCTTTATCCAAGAGTGAGTTACTCTGTCTATGCATTAATTGCCAGGACTTAATGCACTGTGACTCAAGTGTTCCTCTCTACCCATGGAGTCATTGACTTGAGGCTGATTGGAGGTCCATCCAAGAAAACTAAATTCTTGCTTCAGTATTATTTTGTAAAGTAAAATTTGGAGAGTATTCTTCCAGTTTCCACTTCATTCACTTTGCAATCTTAGTAAAAAGGAAGGAAATGTATTTCCTTCTCCCCTACACTGTTGAGCTCTGGCTTTAGAATAGACCCACAGCCTTGTAACATAACTTCAAATATCTCAGATATACACCTACAACCTTGTCATATAACTTCAAATATCTCAAATACACAAAGCACAAACACTCCCCAAATCTTAGGGGTTGGGGAGAGAGAAATACCTCAAAAGAAGTACTTACAGCAAACATTTATGTTTATCTGGCTCACTAGGTGTTCCCATTTCCTTTCTCCCTGCCACTTTCTACTGTGCAGTCAGTATTTACCTTGTTCCACCTCCTTGAAGCTAGGTGTGGCCATGTGACAGAGTACCAGCCAACGAGCTGTAAAGAGAAGCGTACGGGGGGGGTCTCTGTGGAGGTTTTGATTTCCTCATGAAAAGGACAGATGTGGCTATCATTAACTCCCTTTCCTCTTTTTCCTGTCTTGCACCGAGTCTAGTACTTGGAGCTACAGTAGCCCTCTTGTGAGGATATGGTGACAAACTGACACGTAAGGATGGCTGAGTGGGAGAAGTTTGAGTCCCTGCACCAGTTATGGACTATCTATGGTCTATGAGAAAAAAATGAACCACAGTTTACTACCTACCTTCACGGAGCTCACAGCCTAGCAGGAGAGATCATCTGTAATAGAGTTTACCTCATAGGATACAATAAGATGCACTGCAATAAATTCTAATATTAGGTAAGCAGATGATACAATGAGACTCCATAGGAGTAGAAGTTTATTCAAACTTTTGCACTGAGGTAAGATTTCTGGAATAATTGAGACCTAAATAGGAGTTCATTTGGCAAAATATTTGGCAAAATAGTTCTAAGCAGAAGGCAACATGTACAAAGGCCTGGAGGAGAGAAGGCATCATATATTTGGGAAACAACCATAAAGAGATTAGTATGTATGGAGCTTAGAGTGGGGCTGAGTGAGATGAGGCTTAAGAGGTAAGTACAGATTATTATCATGGGTCTTGAAAGCTGATGCAATGCAAAATCAGTCAAGGACCTTCAACAATGAAGTGATAGAATCAAATATGCTACACTGGCTGCAACTGGGGAGAATGAATTAGAAGGGGACAGTGCAGGCAGGGAAACTGGTCAGAGCTATGCTGTCCAATATCACAGCCATCAGCCACATGTGGCTTCTTAGCTGTTCAAATATGACTGGTACAAATTGAGATTATGTAAAGTGTAAAATGCACATTGGTCATCAGAGATTTAGTGTAAAAACAATGTAAAATATATCATTCATTTATATATAGTCACAATTTTATAGTGATTATATGTTGCAATGATGATATATTATATATATTGGGTTAAATAAAATACATTTTAGAAATTAATTTCATCTCTTATGTTTATGTTTCTTAATGTCTATTAAAAATTTCAAATTACATACATGGTTTGTGTTGTGTCTGACATTATATTTTTATTGAATGATGGTTTACTTTGGCAATCTATGTAAGATTGCCAATTGAGTGAAGTGGACTTACTTGAGGGCTATAAAGAATGAGGGTAGACGAATGATCCAAGATGGCCGATCACTAACATCTTGGGATTGCAGCTTTCAGTGAAAGCACAGAGAACTAGAGGACGCCACACTTTCAAATTTTGGTTGCTCACGGAGCAGAAGATTCCCAGTTGAGGAGCCACATAGGTCGCCAGCACGACTCCTGTGGCCGGCACAGCGGTTTTGCCGGCACCTCGGTGCAGCAGCTCTCACTGCAGAGTAAACGGGACTGGCTCCCCTTCTGACCAAGGTTTGGAGGAGCCACACGGGTCCCCAGCTCAACTCCTGTGGCCAGCGCAGCGGTTGTGTCGGCACTTAGGCACAGCAGCTCTTGGCGCAGAGTAAACGGGACTAGTTCCCCTTCTGACCAAGGTTTGGAGCTCCGGGAAGGCAGAGTTGCCTATTACGGACACAAGAAGGAAGCCAGACAGGAGAATCCTGGGCAGAAAAGCACCATCAGTCTTAAGGCCACTGTTTTGGCCCTGGGAACTAACAACTTGGACGTCCACTCAAGAGACCTAATCTGAAAGTTGATAATTACAAAGACGACAGGAGGATAAATTTACAATGATGGGAAGAAACCAGTGTAAAAAGGCTGAGAATACTCAAAATCAGAACACCTCTCCCTCTACAGAGGATCCCAGTTTCTCATCAACAAGGGAACAAGGCTTGATGGAGAACGAGCGCATCCCATTAACAGAATCAGGCTTCAGGGTA
>JAPYYA010005995.1:0-10229 GCA_028533165.1 Leontopithecus rosalia | reverse complement strand
TGGGTTGAAAGTTCTTTTCTTTAAGGATGTTGAATATTGTCCCCCACTCTCTTCTGGCTTGTAGGGTTTCTGCCGAGAGATCTGCTGTGAGTCTGATGGGCTTTCCTTTGTGGGTGATCCGACCTTTCTCTCTGGCTGCCCTTAGGATTTTCTCCTTCATTTCTACCCTGGTGAATCTGACGATTATGTGCCTTGGGGTTGCTCTTCTTGCAGAGTATCTTTGTGGTGTTCTCTGTATTTCCTGGGTTTTGGTGTTGGCCTCCCTTGCTAAGTTGGATAATATCCTGAAGAGTATTTTCCAGCTTGGATTCATTCTCTTCGTCGCATTCTGGTACACCTATCAAACGTAGATTAGGTCTCTTCACATAGTCCCACATTTCTTGGAGACTTTGTTCATTTCTTTTTGCGCTTTTTTCTCTAATCTTGACTTCTCATTTTATTTCATTGAGTTGATCTTCGACTTCTGATATCCTTTCTTCTGCCTGGTCAATTCGGCTGTTGAAACTTGTGAATGCTTCACGAAGTTCTCGTGTTGTGTTTTTCAGTTCCTTCAATTCATTCATATTCCTCTCTAAGTTGTCCATTCTTGTTATCATTTCCTCAAATCTTTTATTTAATTTTTAAATTATACTTTAAGTTTAGGGTACCTGTGTAGAATATGCAGGTTTGTTACAAAAGTATACATGTGCCATGGTGGTTTGCTGCACTCATCAACCCATCATCTACATTAGGCATTTCTCCTAATGCTATCCCTCCTCCCTCCCCCCACCCCACAAAGGCCCTGGTGTGTGGTGTTCCTCTCCCTGTGTCCACGTGTTCTCATTGTTCAACTCCCACTTATGAGTGAGAACATGTGGTGTTTGGTATTCTGTTCTTGTGTTAGGTTGATGAGGATGATGGATTCTAGCTTTATCCATGTCCCTGCAAAGGACAAGAACTCATTCTTTTTTATGCCTGCATAGCATTCCATGGTTTATACGTGCCACATTTTCTTAATCCAGTCTATCATCGATGGGCGTTTAGGTTGGTTCCAAGTCTTTTTTATTGTGAATATGTCACAATGAACATACTTGTGCATGTGTCTTTATAGTGAAATGATTTATAATCCTTTGGCTATATACCCAATAATGGGATTGCTGGGTCAAACGGTATTTCTAGTTCTAGATCCTTGAGGAATCACCACCTGTCTTCCACAGTGGTTGAACTAATTTATATTCCCACCAACAGTGTAAAAGTGATCCTATTTCTCCACATCCTCTCCAGCATCTGTTGTCTCCTGCCTTTTTAGTTATTGCCCTTCTAACTGGTGTGAGATGGTATCTCAATGTGGTTTTGATTTGCATTTCTCTAATGACTGATGAACTTTTTTTCATGTTTGTTGGCTGCATGAATGTCTTCTTTTGACAAGTGTCTGTTCATTGCTTCACCCACTTTTTGATTTTTTTTAAGATGAAAAATGCTTCTCATTTTAAAAATACTAATATGTGACAGACATTTTAAAATACTAATATGTGACAAAAATTTTTGTTTCCCATGTTTTCAATAGAAATTACAGTTACCAAGAGTTAAAAAGTCTAATAAATATGTATAATTTTGTATACAAAGACCAAAAATATAAGACGTGTTTTTGATGAAAAAATTACAAAGGTATAAACCTGTGGATTTTTGAGAAATTTTTTTCTGAAATTCAGAAAGTAGATAAAGTTGTTTCAAAGCGTAATTTTAGGAAAGAAATAGAAAAATATATATATAAGGAAACAAGGACCATATTCAGTGGTTCACACCTGTAATCTCAACACTTTGGGAAGCTGAGGTAGGAGAACTGCTGGAGGACAGAAGTTCAAGACCAGCCTGGGCAATGTATCAGAACCATATCTCTAAAAATAAATAAACAAGCAAACAAATGCCCCTTACAAAAAGAAAAAATATATATAGGAGATAGGAGAAATGTGTGAAAAAATTTGTAAATATTAAGATGTATTTCTGATCTGGAGATTTCAAATGATAAAACCCTAATTTTTCAAAATGATTTTTAAAAAGGGAGTAAATTTTTCCTCAAGCAAAATGACTGGTTGTTTAAAAAAAAAAAAGAGAAAATAGTACCAAATTAAATGTCTGAGCATATCATGAAATGTGTGAGTACATCATGAAAAATTAATGAATGACAAATTTATGAGGAAAATTTGTGTGTGATCAAGCCAGCTATAATTAGAATGAAATTATTTATAAGCCTTTCTAAGAATTGAGCTTTGAAATATGTACACACACATACTGATAGAGAATTAAAATTGTGGTTCCCTATGTTAAAACAACAAGGTTTTCTTGAATTACTGATATTTACTTAACAAAATTGGCGGGAGATTTTGATTTAATAGGCAACTGGTTTCTTTAAGGTTTTCACCATCATCTGAACTGCAGCTTTACAGTTTAGGTCAATGTTTTCCTCCAGTATAACTTTATATTGTACTCTTTGCTTTTATTTTTGTGTTTGAGTTGTTCCATGTAATTGGAAAATTTTCCCTGCTTTTACTAAGAACTATCTATGCCCCTGCTTAAGGTAATAGTTTTCTTGTTTATCTTCCCAATAAATATGGCAAATTGTAGACTCATAACATTGGGCATACATTCTTTTTGTGTCTGATTAAATTTAAGTGCCTTTTCATCCCGTTCAACTTTCAAATTACCTAAATGGGCTTCTCATAAGGAGAACCAATCGCAGTAGAAAAAATGTATTTTTTCTTTATTATTTTGGTAAGTTGCCTCAGTATCAAAGATTCTTTTTATCTTTCTAAGAAAATTTCCTGTGTTTTATGTTGGTCTTATTGGGTTTCTTTGATTACTTAGAAAAAATTGAGTTTGAAATGGTTAAGATTTTTTTCCCACATATATATAACTTTCTTTTGTTTTAAAAATCTTTGATCACTTCAGTTAAGTGAATGACTATTATATCCCAAAACATGTGATTCTATTTGGGAGAAGAGTTTCAAGCTTTTGACATTTTGCAGGCTTCCTAAGATCAAGTAATAAATTAAGTTTTTTTTTTTAATCTTAAACTCATTTTGGATATTTCACGGAGCCTAGGAACTTTTCAGTTGTATCAAACAGAATTATTAATCTAAATCAGACTTACTTGAGATATTGAATTATACATGTATCTTTGTCAAATAAGTGATGCTAGATCTTTCAGTTACATTTATTAGCATATTATTGAATTAATTTTCCAAAATTGTATAAAATTTTTAAAGATCTAATAGGCCATCCATCATAATTCTAGTTACTATGTTGTTTGCCAAAAATAACTGTACATTCTTATCAATTCTGAACTCTTATCAGATTTTTAACCATGGCTAATACAAAATTTTTTCATCCACATTTACTGCTTTAATTTTTCTCTTAAAGCATCTATGATTAGATTCAAAGAAAAACCTCCAACAATTACTTTTTAATATACTCTTCTGATAACTTTAAGATAATGCCAACAGATGAAGTAAAATTTTTCAAAATGAATGAAGAAACTGATGGGTACATAAAATTTTGAAGCAAGATTTAGGAAATATTTTAATTGCACAAGGTTTGATAACTGCTGAATATAATGTTTTTACAACTTTTATTTGTAACACTGTTTGATCCTTAGTTAAATGTTTTGTTTTCCAGACTGAGACGTTTTGTCTTAAGCTATTTATAGTTTACACCAATTTGGTAAAGTTTACTTTTCAAACAAAAGTGATAACATTTGCTTCTACCTGCTTAATCTTTCCAATATTCAGAATGTATTCTTAAGTATTATTTTTATGGGATATTAATTTTTGCATAACTTCAATAAGAATCAGCTCTCTTTCAGGATATAGTTGAGCACACTGGTTATATTACCAAGGTTTTGACTGAAATGTCATAATTTAAATTGTTTATAGGTACTACAGTTACATTTATTTAATTAATTTTCCAAAATTGTATAAATTTTTAAAGATCTAATATGCCATCCATCATAATTCTAGAGTATTACTATGTTGTTTGCCAAAAGTAACTATATTTTCTTATCAATTTTGAACTCATCAGATTTTTGACCATCTGGTTTAGATTTAACTATTGGGTTTTTTTTAACCACTGGTTTAGATTTAACCAAATCTAAATTCTATAACATAGTCCCAAGAAGTTCTTAAATTTGAGATTTTGATGTAATTAATATCAACCTTGCAGCACTTATGTAAATAATCTGACAAAAATTGATGAAACTAAACTTATTTTATAAACAAAATTATTTTACTCAAATTATATTTAGTAGAAATTGAGATAAATATAGAGGGAAAATATATGTTTCTAGAGAAAAGCTATAATATGCCTGCTATTAGATTGTACCCCCGTGCACTCTTTTCAAGGTTTTCATTGTCTACTTGTAGAGTAGACGAGATACTGAATTATTTTAGGTTGCTGCAACCCAACTTTATTCTATTAAATTACAAAAATAGAAACTACTATGTTCCTAAAGCCCTATAAACTGGATGAGTTTTAATGAATATGTCTTATGCCTGATACATGGACCACACAGAGTGCTTACCAATTGGCTTGATATCATATCCAGATATAATCAAACTGCAAACCAAAATGAGAAGTTGAAGGCTTCACACTGTAGACAGCTTTTCCTAACATTTCAGAGTAAGGCTCCATATCATAATGAGATTCTTATCACTCTTCCTGCCTACATTTTTTTACTTGGCAAAATAATGGTATAATTGAAATTTAAAAACTACTTACTTCCAGTGGTAACTTTATAGTATCTGACCTAAGAGGTTCTTTAGTCCACCTAATGAGTAATTTTGGCAACATCCCTAATACAACTATTGCTCTCTCTCTACTTTAATTCACTCCAGTCATGGGATATTAGATGATAAAATTGCTGCATATTATCACTTGGCTAAATAAGAAAATATCTGTGCTATTGCTAATACTACATAATGCACCTGAATAAATTCCTCTGGGAAAGTTGCAACCCATATATACAAATAAGAAAACAGGCCACACAATGAAAATAGGTCTCACCTAAATTCTCATGGTCATTTGATTTAATAAATTGGTTGCCTTAAATACTAGGTTCATGGCTCTAAACTATTATATAAACTGAGATGATCTTATTACTATTAATTTTGCTGTGTGTGTGTGTAGATGTTTTAATTTTGTACATTACTTGTACAATTTCTTCAGAGGTACAACTCCTAACAGAATAGCTCTCATTCAGAACCTTAAAATGACAGTCAACCACTATTGAACAGACAAAATTAAACTTAACAATTGACTCCAGGTAGACCCAGCCCTGACCTGAAAACCACTTCCTCCAAAGTTCTGTTATTACACAAATGTGGCTAAAAGTGACACTGATTCCTATTTGCCAATTACTGCTTCCAATATGGAATAGACCAACAACCTGGGAAAGAGCCATCCCCACACTACGGGGCAATTAAAGGCTAACTACAGGATAACTGGTCAGTGATGCTGTCAGAGAAAAAAAATTAAACCAAAAAAAAAAAAAAGAAATGTGAAAGTTATCAGAATTAAAATGGTCACTTGTCTTAAAAAAATATATGATGAGTGGAGCCAGGGAAGGCTATAAAGGTAAGGTTCTCATAGATGAACACCGTATAAAAAGAATTATCACAAAAGACTGTAAAAACCACAACTCTTCGCCAAGGCAATCACAACTTTATATATAAAAAGATACTTCTGTGAAGACTTCTGCTAAGCAATGCCTGTCTAAACTTGGACTGGTGCCACCCTTGTTATTGATCTTTGTAGCCAAGGATAATTACCTCAAAACAATTACGTAAATCTTCTTTTTTTCTTTAAAAACCTCTGGCTTCCATTTTTTTTGTTGTTGTTGGTTTTTTTTTTTTTGGTTTTTTTTTTTTTTTGCACTTTCTGATCCAGGATAATTTAATATCTTCATGCCATTTTCTCATTGTAAACACATATCCATATAAAATTGTCATGAAAACTGCATTTGAAATTCAAGTGGTGATGGTTTTGACCCAACATTAACATTTTTAGAGGAAATAACATTTGGAGAAAATCTGCATTAAACATTACAAATTTAATAAAAAAGCATGCATTTATATCTTGATAGGATATCCCTAGGTATATTCAGTCTCATGATTTTTTTAATGTTATCTAAATCAAACATGAAATATACTTTATCTATAGACATGACCATTACATCATATGACTTACTGAATTCTGTCTAGTCTTCAGCCCCATAGAAATTATCATCTATATCAACCTTGCTGATTTTTTTTTCATCTCTCTTTCGAGTAGGTACCAATCAAGGCATAATGAAAACCTTTGTCAAGTACTTATATAAAATTTCAATACTCAATTTTATTCTAAAAACTCATTTGCAAAAAAGGTTTCCGGGAAGATGGTGGGGTAGGAGCAGCTCAGGATTGCAGCTCTCAGTGAAGGCGCAGAGGGTGATTCCAGGCCGCATTTCCAGACGGATCTTTGTTGCCCACAGAACAGGGAAATTCCCAGGTTTAGGAGAGACACGGGATGCCAGCGCAGCTGTTTTGGCCAGCGCTGCCATTTCGGCCGGAGCCACAGCGCAGCAGGACTCCGCACAAGGTGCCCTGGCCTGGGTGCCCTGTTAAACAGGCAATCTGAGATTTGGGAGGGCAGATTAGCATATCCATCTGATTGAACAGGACTCGGACAGTGGGCTAGACCAGGAGATTCCCGGGAGGTGACATTTGTGTGGGCATAGTGGGTCACTGCATAGGAAATCACACATATCCCGGCCCTATCGGCAGGTGATTGAAATACCTGGGAGAGAGTCAACCATTCAACTTAGAAAAAAAAAGAAGGGGGGGGTCTCTGAGGCAGCAAGCCGGGTGATCAGGCTCGGCGGGTCCCACCCCCACAGGGACAAGCAGGGTGGCGATACAGCTCGGTGGGGGAAGGGCGTCCACCAATGCAGAGGCATCCCACCCCTACAGAGGTATACTCCCATTGCTGATGCAGCTTGGCATTGCCAAGGCAACCCGCCATAACAGAGAGACTCTGCCAATACAGAGGCAACAGAGAGGTGCCCATGACAGTAGGGCGGAGCCCACAGAAACAGGGCAAAGCCAAAAGCATGGGGCAAAGCCCACGGCAACAGGGTGAAGCCTGCGAGAGCAGGATGGAGCCCACAACAGCAGGGCAGAGCCTCGGCACGCAAATAGTGAAGCACCAGGCCTGCTTTACAGGAGCTCCTGAAAGAGGCACTACAAATAGAAAGGAACAACCAGCACCAGCCATTCCAAAAACATACCAAATGCTAAAGAGCATCAACAAAATGAAAAATCTGCATCAACTAACAGGCAAAACAGCCAGCTAGCATCAAAACGGCAGTATCAAATTCACACATAACAATATTAACCCTAAATGTACATGGGCTAAACGCACCCATCAAAAGACACAGACTGGCAAATTGGATAAAAAACCAAAACCCATTGGTATGCTGTATCCAGGAAACTCATCTCACATGCAAGGATACACAAAGGCTCAAAATAAAGGGATGGAGGAATATTTACCAAGAAAATGGAGAGCAAATAAACCTCAGGAATTGCAATTCTCATCTCTGATAAAATAGAGTTTAAAGCAACAAAGATCAAAAGAGACAAAGAAGGACATTACATAATGGTAAAAAGATCAATACAACAAGAAGAGCTAATGATCCTAAATATATATGGACCCAATACAGGCGCACCCAGATATATAAGGCAAGTTCTTAATGACCTACCAAGAGACTTAGACTCCCACACAATAATAGTGGGAGACTTTAACACTCCGCTGTCAATATTAGACAGATCAACCAAACAGAAAATTAACAAGGATATCCAGGGCTGGAACTAAGACCTGGAACAAGCAAACCTGATAGATATTTACAGAATTCTCCACCTCAAATGCACAGAATATACATTATTCTCAGCACCACATCACACCTACTCTGAAATTGACCACAAAATTGGAAGTAAAGCACTCCAAAGCAACCTACATAATAACAAACAGTCTCTCAGACCATAGTGCAATCAAGTTAGAACTCAGAATTCAGAAACTAACTCAGAAATGCACAACTTCATGGAAACTGAACAAGTGGCTCTTGAATGTTGACTGGATAAAGAATGAAACGAAGGCAGAAATAAAGAAGTTCTTCAAAACCAATGAGAATGAGGACACAACATACCAGAATCTCTGGGACACATTTAAAGCAGTCTCCAGAGGAAAATATATGGCAATAAGTGTCCATATGAAAAGAGCAGAGAGATCCAAAATTGACACCCAATCGTCAAAACTGAAAGAGCTAGAGGAGCAAGATCAAAAAAGCTCAAAACCTGGCAGAAGACAAGAAATAACTAAGATCAGAGCAGAACTGAAGGAGATAGAGACATGAAAAACCCTTCAAAAAATCAATAAATCCAAGAGCTGGTTTTTTGAAAAGATCAACAAAATAGACAGACCACTAGCCAGACTGTTAAAAAAGAAAAGAGAGAACAATCAAATCGATGCAATAAAAAACGATAAAGGGGAAATCACCACAGATTCCACAGAAATTCAAACCATCATCAGAGAATAGTACAAACAACTCTATGCACATCACAAGCGTAAACCAGGAGGAGGCCGAAACTATGAACAGACCAATAACAAGGTCTGAAGTCGAGGCAGCAATTAAGAGCCTACCACACAAAAAAAGCCCAGATACAGATGGGTTCACAGCCGAATTCTACCAGACACACAAAGAGGAGCTGGTACCATTCCTTTTGAAACTATTTCAAGTAATCCAAAAAGAGGGAATCCTTCCCAGTTCATTTTATGAGACCAACATCATCCTGATACCAAAACGCGGCAGTGACTCAACAAGAAAAGAAAACTTCAGGCCAATATCCATGATGAACATAGACACAAAAATCTTCATTAAAATACTGGCAAGCCAATTGCAACAGGACATCAGAAAGCATATCCATCATGATAAAGTAGGATTCATCCCGGGGATGCAAGGCTGGTTCAACATACGCAAGTCTATAAATGTAATTCACCACATAAACAGAACTAAAAACAAAAACCACATGATTATCTCAATTGACACAGAGAAGGCCTTTGACAAAATTCAACAGCCCTTTATGCTAAAAACCTTCAATAAACTAGGTATTGATGGAATGTATCTCAAAATAATAAAAGCTATTTACGACAAACCAACAGCCAGTATCATACTGAATGGGCAAAAACTGGAAGCATTCCCTTTGAAATCTGGCACTAGACAAGGATGCTCTCTCTCACCACTCCTATTCAACATAGTACTGGAAGTTCTAGCCAGAGCAATCAGGCAAAATAAAGAAATAAAGGGTATTCAAATAGGAAAGTTGGAAGCCAAATTGTCTCTATTTGCAGACGACATGAAAGTACACCTAGAAGACCCCATCGCCTCAGCCCAAAAACTCCTGAAACTGTAAGCAAATTCAGCAAAGTCTCAGGATATAAAATCAATGTGCAAAAATCACAAGCATTCCTGTACACCAATAACAGACTGAAAGAGAGCCAAATCAAAAATAAACTGCCATTTACAATTGCTACAAAAAGAATAAAATACCTAGGAATACAACTTACAAGGAACATAAGGGACCTCTTCAAGGAAAACTACAAACCACTGCTTAATGAAATAAGAGAGGACACAAACAGATGGAGAAACATTCCATGTTCATGGTTAGGAAGAATCAATATCGTGAAAATGGCTATACTGCCCAAAGTAATTCAGAGAATCAATGCTATCCCCATTAAGCTACCATTGACTTTCTTCACAGAACTGGAAAAAACCACCATGAACTTCATATGGAACCAAAAGAGAGCCCGCATAGTCAAGTCAATTCTAAGCAAAAAAACACAGCAGGAGGCATCACACTACCGGACTTCAAACTATACTACAAGGCTATAATAATCAAAACAACCTGGTACTAGTACCAAAACAGAGAAATAGACCAATGGAACAGAACAGAGGCATCGGATGCATCACAACACATATACAACCATACAATCTTTGATAAACCTGACAAAAACAAGCAATTGGGAAAGGATTCCCTGTTTAATAAATGGTGTTGGGAAAACGGTCTAGCGATGTGCAGAAAGCAGAAACTGGACCCCTTCCTGACACCTTACACTAAAATTAACTCCAGATGGATTCAGGACTTAAACCTAAGACCTGGCACCAT
>JAPYYA010005994.1:0-10229 GCA_028533165.1 Leontopithecus rosalia | reverse complement strand
TTTCATTCTCTTTAAATTCTTATATTGCTATATAGAGTTACAATTTTAAATTTATGACTAAATTTAATTAGTCAATATTTTCTTTTATGAACCATGCTTTTGGTGTCAGGTCTAAGAACTTTTCACCAAACCCAAGGCTGTGCAATTTTTCCCGTTTTTATCTAAAGGTTTTATAGCGTCATGTTCTACGTTTAGGCCTGTGACAAACGTTGAGTAGTGTTTTGTATCAGCCGTGGCCGTATCTTCCTGCGTCTCTGACAGTATCGTGGGCATTTCTGCTGCCTGCGCCCTGTGTTCTTCCCGTCCTCTTGGTCAACTCTTCCTGTGAGTTTCAGGGGATGTCTTAGAGCTGGCATTGTCCTGGTCCATCAGAGGTCCCATGGGCTTGCCCACGTGGGAAAGTCAAGACAGTGATTCTGACAGGATGCCCTGTGAGTCAGGGAGGTGCTGATGGGGGTCTCCATGTAGCAGAGAGAGGTGTTTGGTTTTACCAATGGGAGACACTTGGGAGGGGATGAACTTGAGAAATGCCACCAATGAGAGGCCCAGGCAGAGCAGGTCTTGGGCTGCCCCGCTGTGTGAGCACCAAACGTGGATGTGTCAGTGGCCACACCAGGAGGGAACCCTCAACTACAGGCCTCTGGGTGTCCAAGTCTTGTTCAAGAGGTGCATTCAGCTGAGTCAACCATGGCAGAAATACATAAGGGCGATCCCATTGTTCCTTTGGTTAAATCCCCTGCTAATCCCACCCTACTCAGAGAGGGAGCCAAATCCTCACAGCAGCCTGCAAGCCCCACCTGCCTGCCCCGGTGGCTCATGCCTGTAATGTCAGCCCTTTGGGAGGCTGAGGTAGGCAGATCACCTGAGGTCACGAGTTAGAGACCAGCCTGGCCAGCATGGTGAAACCCTGTTTCTAGTAAAAATACAAAAGTTAGCTTGGCATTGTGGCACACACCTGTAATTCCAGGTACTCGGGAGTCTGAGGCAGGAAAATCGCTTAAACCCAGAAGGCAGAGGTTGCAGTGAGTTGAGATTGTGCCACTGCACTCCAGCCTGGGTGACAGAGCAAGACTCCATCTCAAAAACATAATAATAGTAATAATAAAAGAAAAAGGCAAAAATTTAAACAAGTAAACAGAAACATGGCAAAAGAGTTGAACCAGCCCTTCACAGAAGACAAAAATGTGGAGGAATTGCTGACAAAAACATGAAGAGGGTCTTGGCCTAACCAGGTGAGATACCAGGTGACACCCAGCAGACTGGCAAAAATCCCACAATCAGTGAAAGTGTTGGGGAGAATGGAGAGCCACAGGAATGCTCAGCCACCACTAAGAATGATTGTGAATTATTTTTGCTATGCTTGCTTATGAAACGGTGTGTGTTGTGGGTTATGAGGAAAATTACATTTCTTACTAGGATGAAATTTTAAAAATTGAAAGCTACTGACCAGAAGAAACTGCACTTGTGTACAAAAGAAATGTCCAAGAACCTTCACAGTAACACGGTCCTAGGGGCTCACCTGGCCAAACACTCATCAGCAGGAAAATGAAGACATTTCCCATGGTCCCCTCCACCACGAGAGATCATGCAGCAATGAAAATGAATCGGGTCAGGTCAGTGTGGACGGGTCTCAGGAAGAGAACGGAGGATGAAAGCAGACCTGGAGCAAATGCTCAGAGCCAGTGCCGCAGAGGAGCAGCCACACAGGACACTTCTTCACATCAAAGTTCAAAATTGCAGCCGAGGCAACAGAGCAAGACCCTGTCTCAAAGAGACAACAGACTGTTCAAAAACCACATGCAGTATTGTTTAGGGATGGGCACAAAGGCGGGGAAAGAAACTCGCCACAAAGAAAAGTACGGTAATGATAAAGACGAAAGCAGGAAGCCACTTCCTCTGAAGGAGAAGGGACGGGACTGGGATTCAGGACGGGCCTCCAGGGATCATCCAAAGTTTGCTTTCTTCAGATTCTATTCCCTAAACTTGGTGGAGGTCCCGTGTGTCCAATGTGTGAACATTCCTTATACCTGACCCATATTATACAAGTGCTTATTTCCTACACAGTATTGAGAAGACAATTATAAACAAGATTCATTAAAGAGCAAGATGGCAGGTGAGCATCAGGAAGGAACCTCAAGCACATCCGAGACGTTCCACCCATGGATACCCTTGTGCTCGCAGGCCTGGCCTCCCCTCAAAACACAGTCAGTTGTCAGAGGTCAGAGGCCACACTCATCACAGCAGAGGGGCAGGAGCAGCTGGGACAGGGTCCTTCTGTGACGCGCACTGCATCCCCAGCTGTGCGAAGCAACCCAGCTGCCAGGTCTCACACATCATCGTGCACTGAAATCACGTGGGGAAAATGGTAAGTTCTCCGTGTGTCCATCAGCAGCAACTCTCAGATTCACCTCTGTCCTTCACCGCTTCTCCATGGAACAGCTTTATAGAGCTTCACTTGGGCCTATTTTTCTATTTATTTTTATTTTACTAACTATTGAAGAGATACATATTGTGTGTATGTGTGATTTTGTCTCTACCAGTCAGGATAATCCTGCTTTAATTTCTACTATTATTATTATTGCCAACATCATTTAGTTTCTTTTAAGCTTTTCAATTCCTGAGGATATCGATCAGGGTCTTTCTGTCTTGTGACACAGAAAACAAATCCCAACTGTGTAGGAGGAAAGAGAACACATTGATACCGAGGCCTGAGACACTCCCAGGCTTGGCTTGCTTGGGGTACAGCTACATCTACAGTTTCAGGTGCCCTCCTGTAACCCTCTCTCTCTCCTTCCCAACTTTGGCTCCATGTTTAGCTCCAAGAACCTCAGTCATAACAGCATCATTGACTCCTCCCAAGGATTCCAGGTAACCTACCCTTACTCTACAACAGCAGCACTGGATTCTCTGGAATCTCCAACTCTAACTAAAGCAAAAACTGCTCCTGTCCCCTCAAACAAAAGTAAGAACCACTCATGTCCCAGTCCCCAGCTGCACGGACCTCAAACTAAAGAAAGAACTGTTCCTGCCCAAGTCTGAGGCTGCGCAGCCCTCAAACTAAAATAAGCACTGCTCCTGTCCAGGTCCCCAGCTCTGCAGCCCTAAAACTCAAGAAAACCATTCCTGCCCAAGTCCCTCCCTGTACAGCTCTCACACTAAAGTAAGAACCGCTCCTGCCCAAGTCCCCACAAACTAAAGAACTAAAGAACTGCTCCTGCCCAGGTCCACAGCTGTGCGGCCCTCAAACTAAAGAACTGCTCCTGCCCAGGTTCACAGCTGCGTGGACCTCAAACTACAAGAACTGCTCCTGCCCAGGTCCACCGCTGTGTGGCCCTCAAACTAAAGTAAAAACTGCTCCTGCCAAGGTCCACAGCTGCCTGGTCCTCAAAATGCAAGAAAACTGCTCCTGCCCAGGTCCACAGCTGCGTGGCCCTCAAACAACACAAAGAACAGCTCCTGCCCAGGTCTCCACCTCCATGACCCTCAGGCTTAAACAACAGCCCCACCAGCTCCTCCTGGTCTCCAGCTTCAGGACCCTCCTGAACAATCCCTTCTCATGGAATTCAGCAGTCAACAAAATCACCGCAGAAGTAAATGAATAAATGTTTCACTTTCAAATTGATGTGTCTTTTATATTCTTGCAAGTCGTTTAACCTTTCTACTTTCCATGAACCTTTCAATCTACTATCCAATATCAGATGGAATACACAATTTGAAATAACATTTAAAAACATAGTTATATTTTTAATATGATCTTATCACAGCTGTAGAAAGAATCTTCTTTCTCTCTGTCTGCCTTAAAGTCTTATGAACATTCAAACTATGAATTTACTTTGCTGAGGTTCCCAGAATACACATTAACCCCAAATGTGACTCCCCTCCTTAAAACCTTTGAGCTCGTCCCTGTCACCAGAGCACAAACGCCAGCTCCCAGCCCACGTGCCCAGCATGGCCCCACCCTCTGCCCTGGCCTCCTGGTCTCCCTTGGCTGTTCCTTTTCTGCTGGACTTGTGTCTACCAGTTCCTCAAACCACAGAGGCTAAGACCTGACTTTGGGCCTCTGCACCTCTGTGCCTCTGCCTGGGCACCTTTCCCAGGCTCCCCATCCTCCTCTTGGCCCGCTCAGCTCCAGCCTGCTGGTCACCCCTCAGGTGGACGAACACACGGTGTCCTCCCACCCCAGGGCCTTTGCACAGCCTGTTCTCTGTACCGAAAACACTTCCCCCTCACCACCTGGGTTTCCTTTTCTAATCACCATTCATCCTTGGCATCTCCACTGAAATATCGCTCCCTGCCTGTCCCCCTCCCTTGGACTAACCCTGTTTAGGTCCCCAACCCCTATCTCCTGACTCCAGGAAGCCAGACGCTATCCCAGCACTCGGAACTTCCCCACTGCCACGTTTTGCAGACCCCCGATTATTCTGTTAGGTTGGTGCAGAGGTCATCGCGGCTTTCCCCATTACTTTTAAGGAACTGCAGCACCGGCTCCTCCCCGCTTTTTTTCCCATTGCTAACACTGCAAACACTGCAATGACTGCGGCACCAGCCAACAGAATAATTTACATGTATGCATCCATCCTCTGTCTGCCCTCTGGAAAGGACACTCCTTGGAAATAGGGAGCAAATCTGCTCAAATCACTCCACCTCCCCAGCACATTGTCGATAATTATTTCCCTGAGTGAGAGAGAAATACCTTCATTGTTGCTGGGTTGAGGCGAATCACACACGCCTCTGAAAGTCAATGTCACAGGCAGTCAGCGTTTGCTTTTCACTCCTGCACCCGCAGCTTGGCCGAGCTTAGGCTGATCTAGTCTGGGCTTGGCCCTGGGCTGAGAGTTGGAACCACGTGTGCTCGACAGGCCTCTCCTCCTGCAGCCGGAACCGTCGTGCTCTCGGGCACGTGTCTTATGGGAAAAATCAAGCGCATTAGAGGGCAGGCCTACCAGGGCCCACACAGTTCAGGCCTCTGCTTGTGCCATGTCTGTCAAAGTCTCGTTGGCGTAAACAAGTCGCCAAGCCACGAGCAACACCTCTGGGATGGGTAAGTCCATCCACCCTCCCTCGGACCCTGGTGAGGATGTGGATGTGTCATGCTCTTCCAGGGGCGGGGAGGTGAAATACTGAGGCCCAACATTAAATCACTCACAGCAAGAAATGTCAGCCTCCATGCCCCCAGGCTGGAATCATTCTTCAGCCGCAGGCTCCCCTAAGCTGACTTCCTTTGCAATGATGTCTGCAGGTTTAGGCCAGTGCTGTACCCTGTGGAGGACAGAGGAGCCTCAATTTGCCTCCATCTGTTGGGAAAAACAAGGTATTAGATTGGTGCAAAACAACCACAAGCCCCAGGTGGCCCGAGCCCCCTGAGACAGAAGAGGGGCAGAGAAAACAGTCACAAGGCCCAGGTGGCCCGAGGCCCCTGAGACAGGAGAGGGGCAGAGAAAACAACCACAGGCCCCAGGTGGCCCGAGCCCCCTGAGACAGAAGACGGGCAGAGAAAACAGTCACAGGGCCCAGGTGGCCCAAATCCCCTGAGACAGGAGAGGGGCGGAGAAAACAACCACAGGGCCCAGGTGGCCCAAATCCCCTGAGACAGGAGAGGGGCGGAGTAAACAGCCACAGGACCAGGTGGCCCGAGCCCCGAGACAGGAGAGGGTAGAGAACTGCGGGAGCTCAGGGAAGCTTGTGTCCCAGCTCTCTTCTTTCTTTCTTTCTTTTCTCTTTCTTTTTCTTTCTTTCTTTCTTTTTCTTTTCTTTCTTTCCTTTTGAGACAGTGTCTGGCTCTGTCACCCAGGCTGGAGTCCAGTGGCACAATCTTGGCTTACTGCAACCTTCACCTCCCAGGCTCAAGCAATCCTCCCTCCTCAGCCTCCCCAGTGTCTGGGACCACAGGCACACGCCACTACACCCAGCTAGTATATTTTTTTTGTAGAGACAGGATTTGCCATGTTGCCCAGGCTGGTGTCAAACTCCTGAGCTCAGGTGATCCTCCCAACTCGGCCTCCCAGAGTGCTGGGATTACAGGCGTGAGGCACCAGGTCCAGCCTGCTTTATTTTTCTATACAGTAGTCTCACTCTATTGCCCCAGCTGGAGTGCAGTGGTGGGATCTCAGCTCACTGCAACTTCTAACTCCTGGGCTCAAGCAATTCTCTGCCTCAGCCCCGAGTAGCTGGGATTACAGGCATATGTCACCATACTAGGTGAATTATTATATATAAACATCTATGTATGTATATTACATATATACATATATTTTAGTAGAGACAGGGTTTCACCATATAGGCCAGGCTGGTCTCGAACTCCTGGCCTCGTGATCCACCTGCCTCAGCCTCCCAAAGTGCTGGGATTACAGGTGTGAGCCACCACACCCAGTCGGAACCTTGAAACGTACTAAGTACATGTGTATTTTCTTTCCTTTTTGTCTTCCCTAGAGTAGGCGCTTAAGGGGGGCAGGCATTTTTGTTGATTTCATTTATCACCCTACCCCCATGCCTGGAACAGTGTCCAGCATGTGAATGGTATGTTCTAAATAAATATTCTTAATACATAAATAAATGAAATACCCTACAAGAGAAAGCTAGTATTTGGAACTCACCCATGAACAGAACCTAAAAGCCAAACACCTTTAGCCCGTCTCTGCCTCTGAACACACCCAACCCCAGAGGAGCCAGCAGAGATAAAACACAGACAAAGGTGGGGAAGGGAGCAGGTGGCGCCCCCATAACTAAGGACACCTGAGGCTTAGGCTAAACTCCAGCTGGAGAAGGTACTAACCTAGGAACTGTGTGTGACATTAAACTTTAGATGTGTCTGGCCTGCATTTTGTGACACCTAAACTTGAGTTATTCCACTCTTTTTTTTTTTTTTTTTTTGAGATGGAGTCTCATTGTGCAGAGGCACAATCTCAGCCTCTGCAAACTCAACCTCCTGGGGATAAGCGAGTCTCATGCCTCAGCCTCCCAAGTAGCTGAGATTACAGGCTTGCATTACCACGCCCAGCTAATTCTGTATTTTTAGTAGAGATGGGGTTTCACCATGTTGGCCATCAGTTGGCTGGTCTCAAACTCCTGACCTCAGGGGATCCACCCATCTCGGCCTCTTAAGGTGGTGGGATTACTGTGTAAGCCACCACACCCAGCCACTGACGGTTTCTTAAATCATCAATGGGAAATGAATTTTATCAAATCCTGTTTTTAAAACTAACAAGACGATGTAAGCATTTTTGTCGTTTTCCCACAAATTTCATGACGTACAGGATTGTTTTAGTGGACCCTGTCCTTTTCAGATATCATCCACACTGTCTGCAGGCGTTTCTTTGTGTCGGTGGGATCTGTGTTCAGGAAGGAGACTGTCTGATTTTCTCTCCTGCTATGTTAATGTCAGCTTTTAGTCTCCAGCTATTGCTAGATTCAGAAAAGGAGTTTAAAATGTTTCCTTTTCTCATTTTCCTGGAAAAAGTTGTCAGCTTGTGATGTTACTTCCTAAGTGTTAAAAAAAAATCACTGATGAAATCATTTGGAGTTTGTGAAGAAACTGTTAATTTTTTGTTGTATCTTAATAACATTTCTATTAATGATACTAAATTACTGAAACTTTATCATTCTTCTTCTCTCGGTTTGCTGTCATGTTTGTGTTAGGACTTTGCCCATTTCTTCTAAATTGCTAAGTTTATTGGATTGAATTTATTCACAGTACCCTCATTGCATTTTAATACCTGAGAATTTGTCATCATGCTCCTTGGTTTATTTCGCATATGAATTATATGTTTTTCTCTTCTTCTTCTTCATCAGCCTTGATAGGAGTTTATCAAACCTGTGTATGTTTTTGTATGAAAGAACTCGCTTTTGCCATTAAAGATTTTTCTTTAATACATTTGTTTTCTATTTTACTGGTTCCCAGTTTGATCTTATCACCTGCTTCTGAGCTTGGAGACTGGCAGGGCATGTTTTCTGGCCATGCCCTTGCCGACCAAAACAAGGTGTAGTCCAGAGAGGATGAAGTGAAGGGCCCAGCAGATGGTGAGAGGGGTCACCCGGCTGCTCTCACTGCTCATGAACACGGGACAAGATCTGCTGCACCATCACAGTTTACAGATGCCATGAAAATGGCCCGGAAGTCACCTCCCCTTTCCCTCCCAGTGACCTGGAGATTACCATCTCTTTCGTAGAAATTTCTAAATAAAACACTCCTTAATGCCACGCTCACTGCTGAATACATGTCACCCTGGACACAGGAACGCCAGTGTGGGGTGGGACATGTGGCAGTCACGTGGACATGGATCCAGTGGTAACTCTCACCTCTGCAGCTGAATCTCTCTTGTGTGCTAATCCACATATTTGCCAAAACTATAATGGTTCACTCTCTAGTTTCTGTAACAGCCTCGGGGTAGAGCAGTGGGATAATTTTCTACTCTGAATGACTGGGTCCCCGTGCCCACCAGATGGCTCAATCCACCAGGACCTGGTCCAGTCCAGAGGAAGCTGATCCCATTGAAGACAGCAGACAGCCTGCCAGTGTACTCCCTCTCCTCCCCTGGATCTCAGAGACCTCCCTGGATCTCCAAGGGTCCCATCCTGCATCCCTTCCTACTCCCTCTGCAGAGCAACCTCCATCATTCCTCCACCTTCAGCGGGAGACCCCCAGACACTGCCTGACCCCTGAGCAGCCACAGCACCCCTGCCTGCTACTGATTTAATAATTCAATCATGTCCTACCTCAAAAAAGCACTTAGGTCTCAGAGAAGGGGCGCGTAGCTTCAGTCAGGGATCCATGAATTCCTCAAGTTGGTGTTTTATCAAGAAACGTTTTAGTGTGTAGGTGGAATGAGTGCATAGACTAATGTTTATACTTTTTTTTTTTTGAGACGGAGTTTCGCTCTTGTTACCCAGGCTGGAGTGCAATGGCGCGATCTCGGCTCACCGCAACCTCCGCCTCCTGGGTTCAGGCAATTCTCCTGCCTCAGTCTCCCGAGTAGCTGGGATTACAGGCACGCGCCACCATGGCCAGCTAATTTTTTGTATCGGGGTTTCACCATGTTGACCAGGGTGGTCTCGATCTCATGACCTCGTGATCCACCCGCCTCGGCCTCCCAAAGAGCTGGGATTACAGGCTTGAGCCACCGTGCCCGGCCGTTTATGCTTAAAATGCTGAACGGTCTTCTGCAGGGAAGGATGAGATCTGGATTCCTGGTGGAAGTCATTCTCTCCAGATTTTACTTTCCACGTGGAAGAGAATCACAGGAACCACTACCGTGTAGAGTGATTTACTGACAGCTGAACTTAAGTTTAACAGGGACCTTTTTTCATAACTTACGCATCACTCGATCCTCCAAAGCTTCCAGGCCATGAAAAGGGGAAAGATGGGGGAACGATCCAAGATGGCCGATCGCTAACATCTCGGGATTGCAGCTCGCAGTTAAAGCTCACAGAACTAGAGGACGCCACACTTTCAGACAAATTCTGGTCGCTCAGGAGCAGAAGATTCCCAGTGGAGGAGACACGCGGGGCAGAAGTTTCGCCGGCACCACGGTGTAGCAGTCTCGCCGGCACCTCCTGACGGCAGCTCTCAGAGCTGACTAGGCGGGGCTGGCACCCCTTCTGACCGAGGTTTGGAGGAGCCGCGCAGGTTCCCAGCGCTGACTCTTGAGGCCAGCCCAGAAGCTGTGCCGGCACCTCCGCGCAGAGTGAACGCGACTGGTTCCCCTTCTGACCGAGGTTTGGAGCTGCGGGAAGGCAGACTCACCTATTAGGGACACAAGAAGGAAGCCAGACAGGAGAAACCTGGGCAGAAAAACACCATCAATCTTAACGCCACTGTTCCTGGCCCTGGGAACTAATACCTTGGACGTCCACTCAAGAGACCTACTGAAAGCTGGCAATTTCAAAGACGACAGGAGGATAAATTTACAATGATGGGAAGAAACCAGCTTAAAAAGGCTGAGAATACTCAAAATCAGAACACCTCTCCCTCTAAAGATGATCACAGTTCCTCATCAACAATGGAACAAGACTTGACGGAGGAAGAGCGCATCCCAATAACAGAAACAAACTTCAGGTTATGGATAATAAAAAACTTCCGTGAGTTCAAAGAACATGTTGTAGCCCAACGTAAAGAAACTAAGAACTTTGAAAAAAACTTTGAAAAAAGGTTTGACGGAATGCTAATGAGAATAGACAACTTAGAGAGGAATATAGGTGAATTAATGGAAATGAAGAATACAATACAGGAACTC
>JAPYYA010005993.1:0-10233 GCA_028533165.1 Leontopithecus rosalia | reverse complement strand
GGCCAGGCGCGGTGGCTCAAGCCTGTAATCCCAGCACTTTGGGAGGCCGAGGAAGGTGGATCCCGAGGTCAAGAGATCGAGACCATCCTGGTCACATGGTGAAACCCCGTCTCTACTAAAAATACAAAAAATTAGCTGGGCACGGTGGCGCGTGCCTGTAATCCCAGCTACTCAGGAGGCTGAGGCAGGAGAATTGCGTGAACCCAGGAGGCGGAGGTTGCGGTGAGCCGAGATCACACCATTGCACTCCAGCCTGGGTAAGCCGAGATCGCGCCATTGCACTCCAGCCTGGGTAACAAGATCGAAACTCCATCTCAAAAAAAAAAAAAAAAATTAAAAATTAAAAATTAAAATAAAAAAAAGAAATAAAAGAAAGTTAATCTAAACAAAGGAGTATCAGTAACTCAATCAACTCACAGAATCTCCTTGCTGTGGCCTGAATATGTGCCCCCAGCTTCATATGCGAAAACTTAATTACCCAATGTGATACTATTAAGAGGTGGGGCCTTTAGGAAGTGTTTAGATCATGAGGGCTTCCCTTTCATGAATGGATTAATGCCTCTATGAAAGGACTTGAGGGAACTAGCAAGCCCTTTTGTCCTTCCACCCCCTTTGCAATGTAAAGATGGTCACAACACCACGTTGGAGTCAGAGAGCAGCCCTCAGCAGACATCAAACGTCCTCATGCCTTGATCTTGAACTTTCCAGCCTCCAGAACTGAAAAGTAAATTTCTATTGTCTGTAAAGTACCCGGCTTCATTTTGTTGTAGTAGGACACATCTTGAGAACTTCTGGGGGTAGAAACTAAAGGAAGAATTGAGAAACATGCCTCCTTTTGTCTTGTCAAAAAAATGTACAAGCTGCTCTCTTATTCTGCAGCCCTTTAAGCCTTCTGCAGGAGAGGAATGGAATCTCCTGAAAGCTGCAACTGGAGTCCAGGGACTAATAAAGTGAACTGGGACAAACAATTAACTTTAGATTGAACATAGAGTCGGTCCAGGAAAATAAGTACTAAAATAATATATTTAAATAGCTGGGAAATGGACAAGGAAATTGCTACTGGCTTCCATTAGAGTAAGAGGATACTTTCTTGAAATGATGATACATTGATCTTCTTGGCCTAATCCATTAGCATATAAAGATGTTCCTTAGTCTCTAGGGATGCTTACTCAATAGGGGCCGCATTACAGAACCATACACTGCTTCAAATATTCAGAAAGAGCACATGACAAAGCCAAGACAGAAAGAGAACAACTCTCTTTGGAGTCTTGGTGAATTTTCTCAATTGCTTGCTAAAAATCCCACTCATCATAAATCTTCTTATTTTTAATATGTAACAGGCTTTTGAAGTTTCCAGCTAAAAACCTTACTTGCATAAAACAAAAAAAAAAAATAAAAACAGGCAAAAAAGTGTTTTTTGATCTATATTTCTTGGGACTATTGTGACCTAATGTCCGTTTAATTCTCAAATTACAGATGAAAAAAGAAACAAAAGGAACCATGGAAGGGTTTCTTTTGAAATCTTTTATCCAACATGTGAAAAAAATATGTTATTTTCTTATTCTTTGTATTAATTATAGATTTCAATGTCTGCTTTTAATTTCCAAAATTCTATGCTCCATACAGAGGGGTTTTATTAAGAAACTTTTTTTCTTGCAAACCCCCATATGTTGAAATTGTTAATAAATATAATTTACAAACAGAGAAGTGCACAAGTCTTAAGGCAACAGCTCAATGAAATATCACAAAGGGACCATGACAGGGAAAAATACCATCCAGAACAAGAAATAGGACATTTCCAATACCCCAGACGCTCCCCTCCCCAGTGTAGTTTTGAGCTTGATAGATTTTCCCCTTTTTTTGAGATGGAGTCTTGCTCAGCTGCCAGGCTGGACTGCAGTGGCACAATCTTGGCTCACTGCAACCTCTGCCTCCTGGGTTCAAGCGATTCTCCTGCCTCAGCCTCCTGAGTAGCTGGGATTTCAGGCATCTGCCACCAAGCTCGACTAATTTTTTGTATTTTTAGTAGAAATGGGGTGTCACTATGTTGGCCAGGATGGTCTCAATCTCCTGAACTCGTGATCCGCCCATCTCGGTCTCTCAAAGTGCTGGGATTACAGGTGTGAGCCACCACGCCTGGCCTATTTTTTTCAAAGTATATGAAATTTTTTCATAGCATACGAATGGCAGCAAGTGCCCAGATCAGCCCACAAAGAACAAAAAATGTACCTGGACTCTAGCAAAATGGCACCCCATCAACATTAACATTTCCATGGGGAAATGCATGTTCAGCACTGAACAGTGAGACCAGCAGGCATGCCCCAGACTCATAATCCTTGAACCCCAAGTGTTCCCATTGCAGGGATTATTGGTGGGTGGGCCTACGTGGAGAGGAGGAGGAGCTATGTCTGGATCTCAGTAATCAGTTCCCTGTCTACATCAGCTTCAGAGTCTAAACAAGAGAAAGCAGCACTTTAGCCAGGCATATGCCAAGTATTCTGACTTAGGAAAAAGATGCCAATTAGGGGTTCTAGTGGGGCACTGGAAGTGTATGTTCGAGTTAGTGGTGATTTGTAAGTTGCATCTGCCTGCATAATAAACATTCAAGAGATTTCAGAGATGTACTTTTAAGGTATCCAGTGTGGATGAAGAATTCTAAGTGAGGCTAGTATATAATTGTTACTTCTGTTGCAATAACTGATCATTGTAGATTTTCTCTTTAATACCTGATTGCAATTAAAAGCAAGAATTCTAATGTTAATAGCTTAACATTGAAAAAAGAACTTAGTACAGCTATTTTATTCTGTTTTCCAGTAGTTTCTAAAATTCCCAGAAAATAAAAATCACCTCGTAAGCTTGTCAAAACACAGATTTAAGGCTCCAACCCAGACATCCTAAATCAGAACTTCCCTAAGGAGGCCTGATTATTTATGATGATCTAGCTAACGACACCTCTTGGTATTCCTTAGCTTCAGGAAAGTACAAGAAACACTGGCTTGGTCTAAGAAATATGAGAGAGGCAGGTGTTCAGTTAAAAGTGCAATATAAACCTTAGTTGCTGTTGTCATTACTCATAATGATGAAAATGATGTGGAATGCTAAGAGGCTGCATTAGACAAAAGTTTTCCTTAGGTTAAACAGTTCTGGTTCCAAGTTTTCTTGTTTCTTTTGTTCCAAGATACTGAATTACAAATAGCAATTTTGCAGATACCTGATACTGTCTTCAGTATACTAGAGAGTTCCTCTCAAATAAAACTTATTTTTTTTAATGGACAAAACAGAATTTGATCCCCCCTTTTTTTTCTTTGAGACAGACACTCTAGTCACCCAGGCTGGAGTGCAGCAGTGTGTTTTCAGCTCACTGCAACCTCTATCAGCCAGGTTCAAGCAATTCTCCTGCCTAAGCCTCCTGAGTAGATGGAATTATAGGCGTGCACTACCATGCCTGGCCAGTTTTTGTACTTTTAGTAGAGACAGGGTTTCACCATGTTGGCCAGGTTGGTCTCGAACTCGTGACCTCAAGTGATTCACCTGCCCCGGCTTCCTAAAGTGCTGGGATTATAGGTTCAAACTACTGCACCGGGCGGACCCTAATCTCTTAAATCCAAGCTCTCCTCAACGTTATGTAGGTTCTTGGAGGCTGTGCTGGTCAGGTTTTACTGCCTAAGGGCTTAAAGGGGCATCTCCATTTATCAGTGGCTTATCTAACTTTTAGAGTCCCTGATCAATTGCACAGTGCTCGTGGAAACGCAAATGTGTATGATTAACCAGTGTTATAGAAAAGCACTTTTGTTAGGTGTATCGAGAAACTTTAAGATGTTTATATCTTATGCTGTAGTAATTTCACTTTAAAAATCTTTCCTGAGGCACTATCAGAGGTGTGACCACAGATATTGTCCAGACACTGTCATAAGAGTACCAGTTCTGGGTTTCAATGACAGCCCTGCCACTTTTCGTTTTCTTTTTTTTTTTCTTCAATTCTGAATTTATGTCTTTATTTGATAAATACTATGTTTTGCAACCCATATAAAAACTGATCATCCAAGCACATACAAAAGGAACATATTTATCTTTAGTGGGCTTGCTAAAGTATTGACAACTAGTCACTGTCCTCTAAATATTCTTATTCTGGCAATAACCCACAAGGTTAACTTTTAGAAAATTCAGCTTGATACAATAAAATAATTCATCATAATTAGACAATACAATTTTTCACTTTTGAGGCAAAATACATCAATCAATACTTGTTTATATGACTTGCAAAACATCTATACACTAAGATCACTTTTCGTTTTCTTTTTCCTCACCGTGGTGCTGACCTGACACTACTTTTTTTTTTTTTTTTTTTGGAGACGGAGTTTCGTTCTTGTTACCCAGGCTGGCGCAATCTCGGCTCACCGCAACCTCCGCCTCCTGGGTTCAGGCAATTCTCCTGCCTCAACCTCCTGAGTAGCTGGGATTACAGGCATGCGCCACCATGCCCAGCTAATTTTTTGTATTTTTAGTAGAGATGGGGTTTCACAATGTTGACCAGGATGGTCCCGATCTCTTGACCTCATTATCCACCCACCCGGGCCTCCCAAAGTGCTGGGATTACAGGCGTGACACTTTCTAATTGTGCAATCAGTAACAAAGTATGTAGCCAACTTTCCTGTGCTTCCTTTTCCTCTTCTGTTAAGTGGTAATAATAGTAGGATTGTTACAAAGATTAAATTAGTTAAATAGTAATAATAGTAGGATTGGCAAGGGGTGGTGGCTCATGCCTGTAATCCAGCACTTTGGGAGGCTGAGGCAGGTGGATCACCTGAGGTCAGCAGTTCAAGACCAGCCTGGCTAACATTATGAAACCCCATCTCTACTAATACAAAAATCAGTCCGGTGTGGTGGCATCTGTAATCTCAGCTACTTGGGGGAGGCTGAAGCAGAGAATCATTTGAACTTGGGAGGTGGAGGTTGCAATGAGCCAAAATCGCACCACTGCACAGCAGCCTGGACAACAGAGCAATACTCTGTCTCGAAATAATAAATAAATAACAGTAGGATTGCCACAAGGATTAAATTAGTTAAGATGCATAAAGAACCTGAAACAGGGCCCATCACATAGTTAGCAATTCAACAAATGTTAACTATTATTATCAGCTGTTATTGCAAAAACATTCATTGCTGTGCTATTTATGATAGAAAAAAATTGAAACAAATGAACAGAAATAGGGGCATGAGGACAGATTTTTGCACATTCATACAAAAGAATATAATATACCCTGGAGGTGTCACATAATGGTTAAAAATGCAGACTCTGGAACCTGAATCCTGGCCTGCCCCTGACCAGCTGTGTGGCTTGGGACAACTTTCTTAACAATCTGAGCCTCAGTTTCTTCTTCTGAAAATGGAGAAGAACAGTAATAGCGGGCTGGCTGGCTCATCCACATAAAGCACTTAGAACAGCTCCCGGCACAGTCATTCCTTCATCGGTTAATCTCTCCACTCACAGTTAGGTTGGTGGCCTGGAAGACAGCTGATATCTCATGCGCAAGGAATTTCCCAGGCAGTGGCTGTGAAAATACATGCTCTGGTCCGAGATGAACTGAGCAAAACCTAAATTTCCCTTTGTATTAATAGACTAAATGATGGAGGCAAGCCCAGGCCTGTAGGCTACGTGCACAACCACCATGCAAAGGAACTGGAAAGAGTTATTTCACTGGCAGTACCAGAACAGACTGCTTTGATTAAAAGAAAAAAGAAAAGGGGAAAAAGAAGACGGGCCCCCAAACAAAAACACCCACCACAGCAACAAACAAGACTTGGCAAGAGAAAGGAGCGGAAAAGGCTTTCCTAAATCTCCAGTCTGCATCCACCTCTTTTCTTTTTCTTTTTTCCTTAGGTCTTGATTGGTTGCCCAGGCTGGAGTGTAGTGGTGTGATCACAGTTCACTGCCTCGAATTCCCAGGCTCCAGCAATTCTCTCTCCTCAGCCTTCTGAGTAGCTGGGACCATAAATAAGCACACACCACCACAAGTGCAGTTTTCTTACACGGAAATATTGCGTAATGATGAAGTCTGGGCTTTCAGTGTACTCATCACCTGAGTAATGTGCATTACACCCAATAGGCAGTATTTCATCCTTTATCCCCTCCCATCTTCCCACCTTTTGGAGCCTCCGATGTCTATTATTCCACTCTCCGTGTCCACATACACCCACTGTGTACCTTGTTCGCACTTGTAACTGAGAACATGCAGTTTTTGGCTTTCTGTTTCTGACTTATTTCACTTAGGATAATGGCCTCCAGCTTCATCCATGTTGCTGCAAAAGGCATGATTTCATTCTTTTTATGGCTGATAAAATACATATTCCAAGGTGTATATGTACCACATTTTAATCTAATCATCAGGTGACAGCCACTTAGCTTGATGACTTTGCTAAAGGACAGTTTTATTTCTCTTAAAGGGTTGAAGCGCACAGAGAGACCATTCTGACAGGCCAGGAAGTGTAGCCTACCGCCAGAAGGTAGAAGCAGGCACTTCCCCCAAACTCACTTTGAGTTTTTGAAAGACTAAGGGAAAGAGAATGGGGAAGGGAAATTTCCATCTATTGGGGGAAAAGATGTGCAATAACAAACCATCTTGGGAGACAGTCTTCTCACAGATTTAGAAAAGTATATTTAATTTTGATGAACCTTGCCAAGTATTAAAGTTTGAGTTGCAAGCACAAGAGAGAAGATAACAAATCCAAGAAGTGTTTTAAATGATTATATAAGAATTTGTAGGCCCAGTGTGGTGGCTCATGACTGTAATCCCAGCATTCTGGGAGGCCAAGATGGGCAGATTATTTGGGCCCAGGAGTTCATTTGAGATCAGCCCAGGCAATGTGGTAAACTCCCATATCTACAATAAATAAAAATAGAAATAAAAAAATTAGCCAGGCATGGTGGTGCATGCCTGTAGTCCCAGTGGGAGGCTAAGGTGGGAGAATCACCTGTCTGGGAGATGAAGGCCGCAGTGAGCCATGACTGTTTCAATGAACTCCAGCCTGGGCAACAGTGTACAACCCTGTCTCAAAAAAAAAAAAAAAAAGCAGACAAACAAAAACAAATGAACAAATTAATCAGGATTTGCTCCCATGTTGCCCCACCTTGCTCCTAAGGGTCTGAGTGGGGTGTGGATACAAGTTGGAAGTGGTTTCTCTTCTCAAGGAGCAGGTTTACAACCAGCCTTGGAAGCCTGGAAGGTATTAAGATGTTTCTCCGACCCAGTAACCCCAATTCCTGGAAAGAACAGGGATCAGCAGTCACTACACCCTTCTTCCACCTAGCCCCGTGCAGAGCTGACCTCAGGTTACCTCACTGCCAGCAGTTCTCCCTTCTCCAAGGGCCCTGACTCCAAAACGGCACCTGGAAGCCTGAGGCACCACCAGGTCTGTGTGCAGATGGTCACTGTGGATTCCTGGTGAGCACGGCTTGTGAGAAAAAAGGCAGCCTCATATTGGAAGCCTGTGTTTCCTGGATGCCCGTGGACAGATGGGCAGGGGTGGGCAGGCGGCCATTGCCCCATCCCCTGTCTCCTCCCAGCCCTCCAGTGATAGCTCAGACAATGGTGCCCCTGCGTTTACTACATGTGTTGAGTGTGGAAAGAGAGCTGCTTTTTTCAGATCTTGTCACTATTTTTTCCTTGTCACAGTTCCAACATAACTTCTGGGGCTTCTGGGGTAACTGCTGCCTTATAGGGGTCTTTTCATTTTCTTTTTGTAATGAACCAGCATTAATTAATATTTATGCTGTGCCTCCAGTGTGCTCAAAACACAGAGAGTATCCAGAAAACACAAGCGCTAGCCTCACTGAGGCATATTTAAAGGGGCCACATTTCTAAGAAATCACTGATTGCTGATGTTTTGTTAAAAATGCTCTCAAGAAAATAAAATCATCCAATGAAGAGCACAAATCAAGAATCATACATTTTGAGAGCTCGAGTTCTTTCCTTTTGGTCCCCCATGGAAGAACCTGCATGTCAGTGATCTAGTAAAAGGATTCGGCTCCATTGGACATTCCTGGAAATGCAATTATTGCCCAGTTGAAGCATTTGGGGACTCATGGAAAAAAGATGGCCTTGTAGATTTCACAGGACTTTTGCTGCAGAAAGAGACTCCTCAGCAACATTTTGCTTGAAGTCCCTATATTCAAAACTAAGTCATCCAGGCTGGGAGCAGTGGCTCATGCCTGAAATCCCACTACTTTGGGAGGTTGAGGCAGGTGGATCACCTGAGGTCAGGAGTTTGAGATCAGCTTGGTCAATGTGGCAAAACCCCATCTCTATTAAAAATACAAAAATTAGCTAGGCATGGTGGTGGGCATCTGTAATCCTAGCTACTTGGGAGGCTGAGGCAGTAAAATTGCTTGAACCTGGGAGATGGAGGTTGCACTGAGCTGAGAGTGCATCACTACACTCCACACTTGGTGACAGAGTGAGACTCCATCTCAAAAAAAAAAAAAAAAATTAAATCACCCAATGTGGCAACTAGGAATATCTTAGAAAACTATATGGATTTGAAAATATCTTGAAAAGCACAAATGGCTCTTTATGGTACATGGTTCTGAGGTCAAGTTACAGCTTCAAAGTTCAGTTTAAACTCTGTTTTAATCTCCTGTGAAGAGTGAGAGAAGTCATATGGAGGAAAATGACCCAGTGAGAACCCTATCCTTGGAAGGTGTCTGGTGGGATTTACTTAGCTACTTACCATATCAAAAAACACACATTGAGAAGTACCAGCCCAGGTTTAGAGTGAGTCTTTGAGGGTGCTACAGATTTAAATGTCTTCCTCTCGCACACTCCTTAAGAAATAGATCTCATTTTTCAAGTTGGTAACATTTGTGAAGTCAGAGACTGACCCTTTGTCAGTTTCTAGAGTCCATAGTTTGAGGAATTTCACTGAAGTTCTGTTTGCAAAATATGTTCCCTCAGTTCCCACTTGTTAAGTACGGTACTTGAAGGCACAGGTGAACAGTGGGCAAATACACCTGGTAGTTAAAGACCTGCATATCAGGAAATGCTCCCTTGAAAAGCTGAGCAGAACTGGAGGTGTGATAAGGGATCTTGTTCCCAGCAGGTGCCCTTGAGGTGAAACTAAGTAACTCCCAGGGCCACTCTAGGGAGTGCAATTCCAGTTGAGTTTTCTGATTCACCTTCCATCTTTTAGGGGGGTGGATCCCTTTAACATATCTGAGTGATAAAACAGCATGCTAATAAGTGCAAAGTGGTGTGAGTGTCCTTTGTTTGAAAATGTGTAAGTAGAAAAATAATCAAAATGCAAGGAATTATGAATGTAAACCACATCAGTGTTCCATTACTCTAGTTAGGGAGGCTCTGGGTGCACCAAGGTCACCAGGCTCCCTGTTCCTTACATGTCTTCAGGGACCTGTCCACCATTTTTCCTGATTAAATTGTGTTAGATCTTCGGCTGCTGGATGTCAGTTTTCCCAGGGTTTTTTACAAAACGGGCCTGGTGAAGAAATGACTCCAGTCTTGTCAAATCCTAGGAAGAAGGAATTGATGCTGGATCTTCTAAAAGAACACATTTCTTCCTGTGTGTGGATACGGTTCTCAGTCCCCACCCACTGCTCCAGATGTGCTCCCAGCTGCAGACCTTGCCTTGTAGGCTCATACTTCTGGAATATATGGAAATTTTAAATGTTCTCTGCTTGGAATCCTCTGAAGCATCATCTAGAAACTTCCATCAGGATGGAATTAGTGTTCCACCTGAAAGGGAAAAGGAACGACCCCATGCCAAGCACAATGGAGGGCAGGCTACATGTTCTAGCTTTCCTTTCTCATCATAGCCCGATAAGGCAGACAATATCGTTCCCATTTTGAGGTGGGGAAAACAAGAACTGGAGAGGGTAAGTGACTTGCCCAAGGTCACTATGAGTCAACCAGTAGATCTGGGACTCCAGTTCAGCTCTGTTTGACCTATGTTCTGGTCTTGACACATACAGGATATTATATTTTTCTTTTTCTTTTTTTTTTTTTTTTTTTTTTTTTTTTTTTTTTTTTTTTTTTTTTTTTTTTTTTTGAGACGGAGTTTCGCTCTTGTTGCCCAGGCTGGAGTGCAATGGCGCGATCTCGGCTCACCGCAACCTCCGCCTCCTGGGTTCAGGCAATTCTCCTGCCTCAGCCTCCCAAGTAGCTGGAATTACAGGCACGCGCCACCATGCCCAGCTAATTTTTTGTATCTTTAGTAGAGACG
>JAPYYA010005992.1:0-10233 GCA_028533165.1 Leontopithecus rosalia | reverse complement strand
CGCCGTGGTGCCGGCGAAACTTCTGCCCCGCGTGTCTCCTCCACTGGGAATCTTCTGCTCCTGAGCGACCAGAATTTGTCTGAAAGTGTGGCGTCCTCTAGTTCTGTGAGCTTTAACTGCGAGCTGCAATCCCGAGATGTTAGCGATCGGCCATCTTGGATCGTTCCCCCCAGAGGGACCTTTTAACAGGAGATCATTGATACAACGGCATAAATGACAGCGTATAAGAGGTGCAGGTCTTGTCTGCAGAGATTTTGGGCACTGGCTGGGCTATTGAGGGACCCCACTGGAAGCTGAGTAAAGGAATAATGTGTTCCTTTGAAAATGAAGGCAAATTGTGATTGAGACTCCTCAGTAATAGGTATAGAATAAAGCATATTGGCCAAACCAAGGACCACAAAGTGGGCACCTGGGACCACTGGAATATCTTCAGTCATTTCTATTGTATTGGTTAGAGGGGCCTTTGTTGGAGAAACTTGGGCTTTTAAGTTTTAATGATTAATGGTGAAGCACCACTCTTTGGAACTACGTTGGAGTACAGGCTAGACTCTGCTACCAAAGGGGGAGATTGTGGTTTTGGAACCTTAGCCTTTAGCATGTTTTTAATGGCAGGCACAGGCCAGCAGCACCTTGTTTTAAGGGATATTGAGGGGTACACACTGTCTTTACTGGAAGTGGCAAGTGGACGGGTTCCCAGTGGGCAGCTCCAGCCAGATGGGCCGGTGACTTACGTTTGTTCCAGGAGTATGAGGGCGCCCACTCCCATGATGGAAAAAGAGAGAGCTGGTGGGCAGCCAATGTTTAATAAAAGTAGTGCCAGTGGAGACATCTAAAGGGTCTCGAGGAGCCAGGTGCAGTGGTTCATGTCTGTAATCCCAACACTTTAAGAGGCCAAAGTGGACAGATCACTTGAGACCAGGAGTTCAAGAATAGCCTGGCCAACATGGTAAAATCCTGACTCTACTGAAAATACAAAAATTAGCCCGGCGTGGCAGTGAGCACCTATAATCCCAGCTACTTAGGAGGCTGGGGTGGGAGGATTGCTTGAGCTTGGAAGGTCAAGGCTGCAGTGAGCCAAGATTGAGCCACTGCACTCCAGTTGGGGACAGAACAAGACTCTTAAACAAAACAAAATAAAGGAAAGTGAATTCCCAAGAGTTTATTCACCATTCCCTTTATTTTAAAGGCCTTCCCTTGGCCGGGCACGGTGGTTCACACCTATAATCCTAGCACTTTGGGAGGCCGAGGCGGGTGGATCACAAGGTCAAGAGATTGAGACCATCCTGGTCAACAAGGTGAAACGCCGTCTCTACTAAAAATACAAAAAATTAGCTGGGCATGGTGGCGCACGCCTGTAGTCCCAGGTACGCAGGAGGCTGAGGTAGGAGAATTGCCTGAACCCGGAAGGCGGAGGTCGCGGTGAGCCGAGATCGTGCCATTGCACTCCAGCCTGGGTAACAACAGCGAAACTCCATCTCAAAAATAGATTAATTAATTAATTAATTAAAAAAAAAAAGGTCTTCCCTTTTTAAATGTTGTAGGCTCCTCAGGAACTACTGTGACTTGGGCTCCCTTATAAATGCTGAAAGTTTTTCTTGTCCCAATTAATAGAGTAATAAAAGGGCAATTGTCCCCTCGAAGTAGGACAATCCCTGGGTGACCACCAAGTCCCCAGGCTAAGGGACAAGGAGGCCTCCATTCTTTCAAGTCAGAAAAGGAGGGAGAGTATTCATGTTCTGTGAGAACAGGCTGTTGAGGGTCCTCAGCCTTCAGAAATGTGACTGCCTGAGCCCAGTTGTTTGAGGCAGCCAGTTTGTTTTCTGGTTCCCTGTGATGAGGGCATTGGGCACACCCACCCAGCATGGGAGCCCATGAGGGTCCAGTTCTGAGGGTCCGTGTTCTCACTGTTGAAGTTGGAGCATCTCATGGGAATCTGGGGAAAGGTTTCCAGGTGCTCACAGAAAATAATGGTGAGGCCTGGGTCCCACTGTGGAGAGCCAGGGTCAGTTGAGGTCAGGCTGGGTAGGGTCCTCAGCAGGCAACCGCCAAGTAGCAGGGAGCAGCTGCCCGTGTCTCACCTTTGCACATATCCTGTCCAGAGCTGCCATGTGACGGAGGGGAGCCTCTTCAGGATTGGAGATAGTCCCAGGGTTCCCCAGCAGTGATGTTCAAAGAGACAGCAAACCCCTGGCACCTTCTGCCATCACTCAGCAGGAGGTGGGTCTCCAGGAGGGGGTGGGTGTGGTCTCCAGGGCCCTCCATGGTGAGCAGGAGGTGGGTGTGGTCTCCAGGGCCCTCCATGGTGAGCAGGGGGTGAGTGTGGTCTCCAGGAGCCACAGTGAACGCTGGCTACTATCACTGTGGTAGGTGGTGAGTCCCAGTCACGCCTTGAGCATCCATGGCAGGGAACCTCCTATTGCGCTGGTCCTCCCCACCCAGTGAGGTTTCCATGACCTCACAGAGGTTTTTCTGACTTGTGGGCATGGATTGGCCACATTTAGGGACAGATGTCGGGGATCTGGGCCAGTATCCTGGAGGAATTTAGTGCACATTTCTGTGGGTATGAGCGCTATCTCTGACCCGATACTAAACACCCTGAGTAGCTGGTCAGCCCCCTTTTCACTCCAGCAATGCAAAATCTTTTTTTTTGAGATGGAGTCTCGCTGTATCACCAGACTGAAGTGCAGTGGTGCGATCTCGGCTCACTGCACCTCCGACTCCCTGGATCAAGTGATTCTCCTGCCTCAGCCTCCCAAATAGCTGGGATTGCAGGCACTTGCCACCACACCCAGCTAATCTTTGTACTTTTAGTAGAGATGGGGTTTCACCATGTTGGCCAGGATGGTATCGATCCCTTGACTTCATGATCCTCCTGCCTCTGCCTCCCAAAGAGCTGGGATTACAGAGGTGAGCCACTGCGCCCGGCATCTCTCTTTTTTTTTTTTTTTTTTGAGATGGAATTTCACTCTGTCATCCAGGCTGGAGTGCAATGGCGCAATCTTGGCTCACCACAACCTCTGTCTCCCGGGTTCAGCCCTCCTTAGCCTCCTGAGTAGTTGGGATTACGGGTACCTGCCATCATGCCTGAGTAATTTTTGTATTTTTATAGAGATGGGGTTTCACCATGTTTGCCAGGCTGGTCTTGAACTCGTGACCTCAGATGATCTGCCTGTTTCAGCCTCCCAAAGTGCTAGGATTACAGGCGTGAGCCACCATGCTTGGCCTTTTTTTTTTTTTTTTTTTTTTGAGACCGAGTTTCGCTCTTCTTACCCAGGCTGGAGTGCAATGGTGCGATCTTGGCTCACCGCGACCTCCGCCTCCTGGGTTCAGGCAGTTCTCCTGCCTCAGCCTCCTGAGTAGTTGGGATTACAGGCACGCACCACCATGCCCAGCTAATTTTTTGTACTTTTTTTTTTTAGTAGAGACGGGGTTTCACCATGTTGACCAGGATGGTCTCGATCTCTTGACCTCGTGATCCACCCGCCTCGGCCTCCCAAAGTGCTGGGATTACAGGTGTGAGCCACCGCGTCTGGCCCCTCTTTTTTTTTTTTGAGACAGGGTCTCACTCTCTCACCCAGACTGGAGCGCAGTGGTGTGATCTTGGCTCACCTCAACCTCTGCCTGCCAGGCTCAAGTGATTCTCCTACCTCAGCCTCCCAAGTAAAGTAGCTGGGATTACAGGCATGCACCACTGCTGGCCTGCTAATTTTTGTATTTTTAGTAGAGATGGGGTTTTACCATGTTGGCCAGACTGGTCAAGAGGTCTTGAACTCCTGACCTCAGATGGCCCACCCTAAATGCTGGGATTACCGACGTCTGGCCAGTGCAAAAATCTCTTTTTTTTTTTTTGAGACAGAGTCTTGCTCTGTCAATAGGCTGGAGTGCAGTGGCGTGATCTCAGCTCATTGCAACTTCTGCCTCCATGGTTCAAGCAATTCTCCTGCTTTAGCCTTGCCAGTAGCTGGGATTGCAGTCATGCGAGCTGATTTTTGTGTTTTTAGTAGAGATGGCCTGGATCTCTACTCATGTTGGCCTGGATGGTCCAGATCTCCTGACCTCGTGATCTGCCCACTTCAGCCTCCCAGAGTGCTGGAATTACAGGTGTGAGCCACCATGCCCAGCCTGCAAAATCTCTTAAAAAAATTTGATTTCTACCATACAGGAATTTGGTCTCCAGTTCTTTTTTTTTTTAATTGAGATGGAGTCTTGCTCTGTCACCAGGCTGTAGTGCAGTGGCGCCATACTGGCTCACAGCAACCTCCACCTCCTAGGTTCAAGCGATTTTTCTGCCTCAGCCTCCCAAGTAGCTGGGACTACAGTCGTGTGCCACCATGCCTGGCTAATTTTTGTATTTTTAGTAGAGACGGGATTTCACCATGTTGGCCAGGATGTTCTCGATCTCATGACCTCGTGTTCTGCCCACCTCGGCCTCCCAAAGTGCTGGGATTACAGGTGTGAGCTGCTGTGCTCAGCATTGGTCTCCAATTCTAATTCCCCCATCCCCTGCAGTTTTGACCTTTTGGATTATTACCAGAAGAATCTGAGGGTGACCTCTGTGTGTCCCCAGGCAGCACTTCCCTCTCCAGGGTATCCCAGTGGCCCCTGAGATACCAGGGTCAGCACCCATCAGCACCATCATTTTCTGGTGTCAGGGTTGGTCCCCAGGCCCCAGGGCCAGAGCTTGGCATGCTGGTGGCAGCAGCATCAAGTAGAGTTGATGCCATTGCTGTGAGCCTTGCACGCCTCTGAGAGCTGGGTGGAGGCCCTTGGCAGCTGGTGGGGCAGGGACTGGGTGCTCAGGCGTTTGCTTTTGCTCACCAGTTGTAGCCACTTCCTGCCAGAGATTAGACCCATGACACCCCCTGGAGTTGGGGGACAGGGCTGACAGCCACAGGGACAAAGCATGGACATTTGCAAGGGGTCATGGCCAGCCTCTGAGGGGATTGCCCACGGTCTGGGATCTGCAGTAGACCTGGATACCTGTGAATGCCACGGGAGTTTTCCCTGTAGCCAGGAGCTCTCTTTGCAGCACTGGGATAAAGGAAACCACCAGGCAGGTGTGGCATGGGAAGGTCCCCAATCACGGGACCTTGGTCTGAGTGGGCGTCTCCTCAGTCAGGATTTCAGAAACACAGAGCCACCCTTACCTGCCCAACAGCCACTTAGGGTACACAGTTTAGGCATCTGGCACGTCCAGCCTAAAACTTTACCAGCTGCTGGGTAGACCCTAGCAGCAGCTCTGCCTTCCCAGATGCAGTTGGCCCCACTGGCAGTGATTTTAGTCAGGCAGGCGCAGCTGAAAGGCATCTCATGCTAAGCATGTGTGTGTTCCGTTCCAGCAACTATGTTAGCTGTTCCAGAGTTTTTTCTTTTTTCCTTTTTATCTTATGGAGAAAACCTCTTCAGTGATTAGGCACAAGATGGAAAATAAAGATCTTCTTACTCATAGATCTTAGGGGTACACGGCATGCTTGAAGGCCACAAGGAGGTCGGCATGAGAAGACAGGATGGATGGCGAGGATCTGGGGCATCTGTCTTTCTTGGTGTCCAGGGTGTGGGTGGAAGCCCAGACTGGGAGAAGAGGGATTGCAGGGTTTGAAGCAAACACACACAAGGAGGGCTCTTGCTCTGCATTCAGTCCACATTTGCATCCAGTCAAGCAGCTGGGTGCGGGTAGGCTTGGAGCGGTGGCCTCTGACCTGCAAGGACTAAGAGGGAGGGGTTTAGAACTCAGATTAGGCTGCTTCGGAGGCCTCATGGCAGCCAGAGCTCATGTCGAAAAGCAAAGCATGTGCGGAGGCAGCTCAGAAACAAGCTCACTGCATTGTGGTCTTTTTTAAAGGTGAGGTCTCAACGTCTTGCGTAGGCAGGTCTCAAACTCTTGGCCTCAAGCGATCCTCCCACCTCAGCCTCTCAAAGTGCTAGGATTACAGGCATGAGCCACCACTCCTGGCCTTAAGTAATATTTTATCAACCTTTTCGTTTTGTTTGTTTTGTTTTGAGACAGTCTCACTCTGTCACCCAGGCTGGAGTGCAATGGCACAATCTCACTCAGCTCACTACAACCGCCACCTCCCGGGTTGAAGCAATTCTCCTGCCTCAGCCTCTTGAGTAGCTGGGACTACAGGCACGTGCCACCACACCTGGCTAATTTTTCTACTTTTTAGTAGAGAAGGGGTTTTACCATGTTGGCCAGGCTGCTCTTGAACTCCTGACCTCAGGTAATCCACCTGCCTTGGCCTCCCAAAGTGCTGGGATTACAGGCATGAGCCACTGCTCCCAGCCTTTATCAACAATTTATTACATGCAAGCAAATTATTACTACTGGTATTCAGTTACCTGCTGTGGTTTGCTTTTGAAGTCTGATAGGTTCCAACGCTCAGTTTAATGTAATTGGCCAACTTGTCCTTTTATTATGGCCTGTCAGTCATGCATAGATTTTGGATGATCTAGAATTGACATACAGCCATTGTCCCCCACAACATTTATGGAAGATTCCAGACATACATCAAATTTGGAAGAACTTTATAGTGAAGACTCATACACCCACCACCGAGGTTCTTTGTTAACATTTTATCATGTTTCCCCATCCCACTATCCCTCTACTAGACCCATCATCTATTTACTTTGTTTTTGCTTTTAAAGTAAATTGCAGGGCTGGGCACAGTGGCTCACACATGTAACCCCAACACCTTGGGAAGCTGAGGCAGGCGGATCACTTCAGGCCAGAGTTTGACACAAGCCTGGTCAACATGGCGAAACCCCATCTCTACTAAAAAATACAAAAATTAGCTGGGCATGGTGGCACATGCCTGTATTCCCAGCTACTCGAGAGAGTAGGCATGAGAATCACTTGAACCTGGGAGGCAAAGGTTGCAGTGAGTTGAGATCGCATCATTGCACTCTAGCCTAGGCAACAGAGAAAGACTCAGGAAAAAAAAAACAACTGCAGCTGTAAAGACATGTCCTTTATTGAACTGAATTTTCTTTTTACTTTAAAAATAAAATTATTGGGCCAGGCATGATGACTCAGCCTGTAATCCCAGCACTTTGGGAGGCCAAGGTGGGCGGATCACCTGAGGTCAGAAGTTTGAGACCTGTCTAGCCAACATGGTGAAATCCTGTCTCTACTAAAAATACAAAAATCACTGGGCACAGTGACTCACACCTGTAATCCCAGCATTTTGGGAGGCTGAGGCGGGCAGGTCATGAGATCAGGAGTTCGAGACCAGGCTGGCCAACATGGAAAAACCTCTTTTCTACTAAAAATACAAAAATTATCTGGGTGTAGTGGCACTCACCTGTAGGGCCAGCTACTTGGGAGATTGAGGCAGGAGAATCACTTGAAACCGGGAGGCGGTGGTTGCAGTGAGCTGAGACGGCGCTATTGCACTCCAGCCTGGGAGTGCAACAGAGTGAGACTCTGTCTTAAAAAAAAAATATATATATATATGTATATACACACACACACACACACACACACACACAAATTAGCAGGGTGTGATGGCTAACACCTGTAATCCTGGCTACTCAGGAGGCTGAGGCGGGAGAATAGCTTGAACCTGGGAGGCAGAGGTTGTGATGAGCAGAAATTGAGCCACTGCACTCCAGCCTAGGCGACAGGGTGAGACTCTGTCTCTAAATAAATAAATGAATAAATATAAAATAACTGTAGCAGCACTAACAGGACACTTCCTTTTAACACATATGTACATTAATTGCAGATCAGTGTTCATTTACAGATTTTTCTTACGAGGTGGAAATTACATAAATAGAATGTACAAATCTTAAGCGTGAATTTGCTGAGCTTTAACAAATAGACACACTTGTGTAAACCAAACCTCTATCAAGATACAATGTTACTGTTGCCCTGAACGGTGCAGGACACCATTAAGGGAACACACGTTTCTGTAGCTGGAGGAAGACGAACTGTGTAGTTTCATGAAACTGTGCCTCTGATAGCAGCTGTTTGTGGTCATTTCGTGTTGATTGGGATAGTCCAAACTCGCAGGGGAACGAGGCTTCTGTGTGCTATTAGTGCCGCACTTAGACCAGGAAGCAAGGTGGCCTTAGCTCTGTGGCCCAGACATCCCACAAATGATGTCAGTGTAGTGAACCACTAACGTCGCGGGGCTTCCTCTGAGCTCCGAGGAGCCGTCATCTTGAAGCATTTAGGTCGTTTGGGGCACGTGGCGGAGAGCATGTCCTCAGTCTTGATCCCCTGTGGCTGGAAGACACAGTGCCCGAGGCACTGCTGTCTCCTCTGATGGCCGTTCCCACCACAGTCACTGGCTGTAAGGTCTTGTCAGCCAGATGGGAAAAGGTGATTCTGTTTTTGCTGATTCGTCTTTGAAGGGGCAGTGGTGAGCACAGGGGCCCTGCTTAAAAGTTCCGAGTGTGTGTCGGGGGTGCCCAGGGAGGTTAGAGATGGGGTCCCCCGGGAGCCAGAGGCTCCATTCCCGTCCTCCCCTACCGCAGTGTCTGACCTGGCCCTGCAGGCGTTCCTGGCGGTGCCTCCATGTGGACTTTGTATCCAGGCTGAGTTGCAGTCGTGTTTGTTGGGGGTCTCTTGTCAGGGCCCTACCCCTGCGATGCCTCGTCACAGCATCACGTGCTGTGCTTTCCGTGGCTGTCTTACCACGGGAGGCCTCTGGGTGGCAGCAGAGCCCACTTGTGCTGCTCTTCCAGTCCAGGGATTGGTGCTCTGGGCTCAGCCTCTGGAGGGTCATTTAGGCCAGGTAGATAAAATATGGCCTCTCTACTTAGTCGTTTTCTGAGTTCTGTTTTGGCACTTTTCAGCCGATTCTGGTGATGTACGAAGGAAGAGGCACCGCTGGGCCTGCCATACAGCTGCACAGTGAGTGAGCGGCCTCGAATTGGTGGGTGAGGGCACCCCCCTGGGAACACTGCCAGCAATGTTGAGAAACTGTTACAATTGGACATTTTAATCCGAGTAGTCACAAAGAACACATGTAACATGTTGATAGCATGATGAGAGATCTGTTTGGGTTTGGTTTCAGAGACAGGGTCTCACTCTGTTGCTCTGGAGTGCAGAGGTGCAATCTCATCTCACTGCAGCCTCCACCTCCTGGGCTTAAGCTTTCCTCCCAGTTCAGCCTCCCAAAGTGCTAGGATTACGGGCACGAGCCACCACGCCCAGCCCAAGAGAACTGTTTTTAAGCGTGCAGTTGCATTGATATGAGGCATCAGGGAGGACCCTGGCATTTAAGAGGAATCTTATATGCTTGCTAAAAGGGTACTATGTATTGTTAAAGCAATATTGAATTTTTTCCCCATTTTTTTTAACTTTCATAACAAGGAGCTTTAGGAGTAAACTCTTATTTTTATTTTTATTTTTTTTTGAGACAGAGTTTCCCTCTTGTTACCCAGGCTAGAGTGCAATGGTGCGATCTCGGCTCACCGCAACCTCCGCCTCCTGGGTTCAGGCAATTCTCCTGCCTCAGCCTCCTGAGTAACTGGGATTACAGGCACGTGCCACCATGCCCAGCTAATTTTTTGTATTTTTAGTAGAGACAGGGTTTCACCATGTTGACCAGGATGGGCTCGATCTCTGGACCTCGTGATCCACCTGCCTCAGCCTCCCAAAGTGCTGGGATTACAGGCTTGAGCCACCGCGCCTGGCCTCTTATTTTTAATTTTTAAATTTGAATATAGGTCAAGCACACTTCATTTTATTGCACTTCACTTTGTTTTACTTTGCAGATACTGCATTTTTTTTTTTTAAGATGGAGTTTCACTCTTGTCCCCTAGGCTGGAGTGCAATGGCATGATAACAGCTCAGTGCAACCTCTGCCTCCCAGGTTCAAGCAATTCTCCTGCCTCGGCCTCCCAAGTAGTTGAGATTATAGGCGTGTACCACCATGCCCGGATAATTTTGTATTTGTATTTTTATTTTTTATTTATTTTTTTGGGGGGGAGGGAGGAAGAGAGGAAGGCAGGAAGCGAGGGAAGGAGGAAGGAAGGGACGAAGGAAGGGAGGAAGGGAGGGAGGGAGGGAGGGAAGGGAAGGAAGGAAATCAAGCAATAAGAGAGATATTGCCGACCTGGATCTAGAGGCTTACAAGTTGATTTCTTTCTTTTTTTGAGAGAAGGAGAGAAAGAAAAAAAATTAGTAATGGAGAAGAAGAAAGAGGAAGAGAAAGAGGGAGGGTGAACAGAAATATTGCTTTATTCTGAAAAAAAAATGGGTATTAATAATGACCAATCAATGTT
>JAPYYA010005991.1:0-10234 GCA_028533165.1 Leontopithecus rosalia | reverse complement strand
AGGCAATTCTCCTGCCTCAGCCTCCCGAGTAGCTGGGATTACAGGCACGCGCCACCGGGCCCAGCTAATTTTTTGTATCTTTAGTAGAGACGGGGTTTCACTATGTTGACCAGGATGGTCTCGATCTGTTGACCTCGTGATCCACCCGCCTCGGCCTCCCAAAGTGCTGGGATTACAGGCTTGAGCCACCGCGCCAGGCCAAAGACGGGGTTTCACCATGTTGGTCAGGCTGGTCTTGAACTCCCGACCTCAGGTGATCCGCCCGTCTTTGTCTCCAAAGTGCTTGGATTACAGGCGTGAGCCACCACGCCCGGCGGCTTTGAAGAGGTTTAACTCATCTTCCAGGGTTGGTTTCCAGATGCACCATAACCTTGAATCTACCCACCAGCCCAATGGTTCATCCAATAATCCCAACCACCACTACTACTGTTAAGGGGTTTTTCAAGGCGTTTTGGAAGCTGATGGCTGAAGACACATTTTCCTAATTAAACATAAACTTCCTGATATGGGCACAAATCTCCTTCTCTGAAAAACAGAATCACCTTGCAGACAAGTGCCAATAGCAACTTTATGTCTCAGTGACCCTTTTGGTTTTTTTTGTCTTTTTTTGAGACGGAGTTTCACTTCTGTTACCCAGGCTGGAGTACAATGGCGCGATCTCGGCTCACTGCAACCTCCACTTCCTGGGTTAAGGCAATTCTCCTGCTTCAGCCTCCTGAGTAGCTGGGACTACAGGTACATGCCACCATGCTCAGCTAATTTTTTGTATTTTTAGTAGAGACGGGGTTTCACCATGTTGACCAGGATGGTCTCGATCTCTTGACCTCGTGATCCACCCGCCTAGGCCTCCCAAAGTGCTGGGATTACAGGCTTGAGCCACCGCGCCCGGCAGTATGCATTTTTTAAAGTCTGGCTTATTTTGGCATCATTGTTTTGAGACACATCAATGCTGCGTGTATCAGTAGTTCCTTCTTAGTGCTGGGCAGCACCCCATTGTGTGGCTACACCACAATTTGCTTATCTGTTTACTTGTACTTGGGGATTTGGGTTATTTCCAGTTCTTGGCTATTGTGACTAATGTTGTAAACATTTGTGTACAAGCTTTTGTGTGGATATATGTTTTCAGTTCTCTTAGGTATATACCTAGGAGTGAAGGTGCTGGGTCATGTGGTAACTCTATGGTTAACATTTAAAGGAACTACCAAACTGCTTTCCACAGTAGCAGCATCATTCTATGCTCCCTCCAGCCCTGTGTGAATTTCAGTTGCTTCTCATCTTCACCGGTACTTGTTCTGGCCAGTCTTTTCATTTTAGCCATTCTAACAGGCATGAAGAGTTTGGATTTTATCCCACAGGTGATCATAAGTCAGTGAACAATATGAAGGTGGGAGGGGAAGGCTGGGCGCAGTGGCTCACGCCTGTAATCCTCGCACTTTGGGAGGCCAAGGCAGGTGGATCACCTGATGTCAGGAGTTCGAGACCAGCCTGGCCAACATGGTGAAAACCCATCTCTACTAAAAATACCAAACATAGCTGGGCGTGGTGGCGGGCACCTGTAATCCCAGCTACTTGGGAGGCTGAGGCAGGAGAATCGCTTAAACCTGGGCGGTAGAGGTTGCAGTGAGCCAAGATTGCACCACTGCACTCCAACCTGTATGAACAAGTGAGACTCCAACTCAAAAAAAAAAAAGGCGGGGGAGGGGGACAGTGGACGGGGGAAAGGGGAGATGTTCGTCAATGGGTACAAAGTTTCAGTTAGATGGGAATAAGTTTTGGTGTGCTATTGCATAGCACAGTGACTATAGTTAATAATACTGTATTGTATATTTCAAAGTATCTAAAAGAGAGGATTTTACATGTTCTTACCACAAAGAAACGATAAATATTTGAGGGGATGAATATGCTAATCAGCCTAATTTGATCATTCCGCAGTATGTACATCACATTATACCCCATAAACATGCATAATTATTATCTGTCAATTAAAAATAAAACTTAAAAGCAATATGGAGGTAAGGACTAACACAGCCAAGAATGCTGATGCTTGGGAAATACTTGAACTGGCACTGCAGAATACGGTGGACTGGATTGGGTCTGCGCAGTGACCACACTGGGGCAGCGAGGGCTCGTGGGTAAGCTGCTTGGTCAGTGGTGACAATACACATTCAGGCTGTTACCGGGAAAGGGAGGGGACGAAATCCATCACTTGATTGCTCAGTTTTTGAAAGGCAAACTAGGACAGAATGAGGGCAGTAGTGGGGGAATGAAAGGAATTGTTTAAAAAGTTACAGCCCATAGAAAGCCAGGAGACCATTTCTATTGAAAAGTCCTTTATTGGAAGCCTGTGATAAATGCATGGCACCAGACCAAGGGAACAGCCACTTGAAAAATAAGCGCTGCATGGTTTACTGACATATCAAAGAGCCCATTGTGAGGAAAAGGGCATCTTTAAAAACGAAGAAATATTAAATGAGAGAGGATACCCAAGCTGAGGGAATTAAGGAGGCCTCAAAATGGGGCAAAATTTATGAGAGTTACAAATCAGTGGGAGTAAGAAATTCTGAAGAGTATCTGCAAGAAATGTCAGAGCAAATAGTTTATTTAAGTTCTAGTTTATTGAAGTGTGTGAAAAGCAGAAGGTCAGTTTGAGAATCTATGGGCATCCATTTATTAATGTGCAGAAAGTATTACTGGGAGGCTGAACAGTCAACTGACTCTTTGACACCTTTGCCTCCATTACACAGAGATTCCACTGAAATAAAAAACATTTAATATGGAAAACTTCAAACATGTAAAATAAACATAAGAGTATAATGAACCAAGGTCAGGGGTGGTAGCTCATGCCTGTAATCCCAGCACTTTGGGAGGCCAAGGTGGGTGATCACTTGAGGTCAGAAGTTCGAGACCAGCCTGGCCAATATGGTGAAACCCTGTCTCTACTAAAAATACAAAAATTAGCCGGGCGTAGTGGCGGACACCTATAATCCCAGCTACTCAAGTGGCTGAGCCAGGAGAATCGCTTTAACCCAGGAGGCAGAGGTTGCAATGAGCCGAGATTATGCCACTGCACTCTAGCCTGGGCGACAGAGTGAGACTCTGCCTCAAAAAAAAAAAAGAGTATAATAAACCATAGTGTTCCCACCACTGATCTTCAGTAGTCATCGACATTCTGCCATTCCTTTTCTGTTTGTTTGTTTTGAGATGAAGTCTCACTGTGTTGCCCAGGCTAGACTCAAACTCCTCATACCTCAGCCTTCCAAGTAGCTGGGACTACAGGCATGACCTCGGTCATTCTTGTTGCGTTGATACCTGCACCCCGTCTCCTCCCACCCCTAATTTGATTATTTTGTTAAGTCAGGTTTATCGAGGTATAATTTACATGTAGTAAAATTCACTTCGTTTTTTTGAGACAAAGTCTCGCTCCGTTACCCAGGCTGGAGTGCAGTGGCACCATCATGACTCACTGCAGCTTCTCCCTCCCAGGCCCAAGTGATCCTCCTACCTCAGCCTCCCAAGTAGTTGGGACCACAGGTTTGTACCACCATGCCTAATTTTTAATTTTTATTTTTGTAGAGATGGGGTCTCCCTATGTTGCCTAGCTGGTCTCAAACTGCTGGGCTCAAGTGATCCTCCCACCTCGGCCACCTGAAGTGCTAGGATTACAGGCATGAGCCATGGCAAGTAACCAAAATACACTTTTTTTTTTTTGAGATGGAGTTTTGCTCTTGTTGCCCAGGCTGGAGTGCAATGGCACAATCTCAGCTCACTGCAACCTGTCTTTGGGCTCAAATGAGTAGCTGTGATTACAGGCATGTAATCCATGTAATGCCTAGCTAATTTTGTATTTTTAGTAGAGATAGAGTTTCTCCATGTTGGTCAGGCTGGTCTTGAACTCCCAACCTCAGGTGATCCGCCTGTCTTTGCCTCCCAAAGTGCTGCGATTACAAGTGTGAGCCACTGCGCCTGGTCAATTCACTCTTTTTAGATATAGAGTTCTGAGTTTTGATAAAAAGATATACACCAAAGTGAAGGAATGGAACTTTTCTATCACCCTAAAAAGCGTTCTCACATGCTACCAGCTTTGTGGTCAACCCCCTGGCAACCATCTTCTTGGTCTTTATAATTTTGCCTTTTCCAGAATGTCAGATAAGTGGAATCATACTGTATATACTCTTGGGTCTGGCTTCTTTTGCTCAGCATGGTGTTCTGAGATTCATCCATGGTGCTGGCATCCATCAATAGTGTGTTCCTTTTTATTGCTGAGTAGTATTCTGTATATGGATGTATTACAGTTTGTTTTTTTTGCTTTGTTTTTTTCTTCTTTTTCTTCCTGTTGGTTAGAGTTTGTTTTGTTTTTTGTTTTTTTGAGATGAAGTCTCACTCTAGTTCAGTGATGTCATCTCAGCTCACTGCAACCTTTGCCTCCTGGGTTCAAGTGATTCTCATGCCTCAGCCACTTGAGTAGCTGGGATTACAGGCACCTGCCACCATGCCCAGCTAATTTTTGTATTTTTAGTGGAGATGGGGTTTCATCGTGTTGGCTAGGCTGGTCTCAAACTCCTGACCTCAAGTGATCTGCCTGTCTCTGCTTCCCAAAGTGCTGCAATTACAGGTGTGAGCCACTGCGCCCGGCCTGTTTATTCATTTTTTATACAGGCATTTTTGAGTCAAAATGACATTGAAATACACAATTTTTTTTTTTTTGAGATGGAGTTTCGCTCTTGTTACCCAGGCTGGAGTGCAATGGCGTGATTTCGGCTCACTGTAACCTCCGCCTCCTGGGTTCGGGCAATTCTCCTGCCTCAGCCTTCTGAGTAACTGGGATTACAGGCATGCATCACCATGCCCAGCTAATTTTTGTATTTGTAGTAGAGACGGGGTTTCACCATGTTGACCAGGATGGTCTCGATCTCTCGACCTCATGATCCACCCGCCTCGGCCTCCCAAAGTGCTGGGATTACAGGCTTGAGCCACCGCGCCCGGCCGAAACACACAAATACTAACTCTACCCTTTGATGATGGATACAACCATGTAACTCATACCCCTGAGAAAGAGAAAAGCAGCCCCTCACTGCAGGAACTGGTGGGATCCTAACAGCCAGGCCTTGGCATGTCTGAAGCTGGCCTGGTGCTCTCGATGGGGCCATGCCATTCTCCTGTGGACGTGGACATCATCAAACATCAACAATCAGACGAAGTCGCTTGGTGACCATGATAAAGTGCACCAAAAATATCAAGACTGCTGGGTGCAGTGAGTAGCTCATGCCAGTAATCCCAGCACTTTGGAAGGCTGAGATAGGTGGATCACATGAGGTCATCCAATCCAGAGCAAAGCCTCTGTCCCTTAGCCTTCCCGAAAAACCATGTAATGCAAGTCCAAATCCTGTATCCTCCTTATCACCCTCTTCGAGACACCCTTTGCTTTTCCATGGTACTTAGTCTCTTTCATGAAGATCAGTAAAAACCCAACATTGTGGCCAGGCACGGTGGCTCATGCCTGTAATCCCAGCACTTTGGGAGGCCGAGGTGGGCAGATCACAAGGTCAAGAGATCGAGACCATCCTGGCCAACATGGTGAAACCCCGTCTCTACTAAAATACAAAAATTAGCTGGGCATGGTGGTACGTGCCTGTAGTCCCAGCTACTTGGGAGGCTGAGGCAGGAGAATTGCTTGAACCTGGGAGGTGGAGGTTGCAGTGAGCCAAGATCACGCCACTGCACTCCAGCCTGGCACCTAGCGACAATTACCTTTCTAATCTTTGCCTGGAGTGCACTGATCACTGATGTCCCTGTCAAGATACAAAATATTTCACTTTTTTTTTTTTGAGACAGGGTCTCACTCTGTTGCCCAGGCTGGAGTGCAGTGGCATGATCTCACTGCAACCTCCACCTCACCCTGGGTTCAAGTGATTCTCCTGTCTCAGCCTCCAGAGTAGCTGGGATTACAGGTGCATGCCACCACACCCAGTTAATTTTGTATTTTTAGTAGAGATTGGGTTTCACTATGTTGGCCAGGCTAGTCTTGAACTCCTGACCTCAGTGATTCGCCTGTCTTGGCCTCCCAAAGTGCTGGGATTATAGTTGTGAGCCACTGCACCCAGCCAAAATATTTCACTTTCCCGTAACATTCTCTCTTGTCTCGTCAGTTAATCCCTTAACCATCACAGACACACATATATGTTGTTTGACTATTATGAATAAAACTGCTATGAACATTATACACATCTTTTTGTCAGTGTATGTTTTCATTTTTACTGGGTGCATTCATTTCCTATTGCTGCTTAGTGGCTGAAAACACTTATTTATTTATGACAGAGTCTCGCTCCGTTGGCCAGGCTGGAGTACACTTGTGTGATCACAGCTCACTGCAGCCTCAACCTCCTGGGCTCAAGCAATCCTCCCACTATAGCCTCCCGAGTAGCTGGGACTATAGACACACGCCACCATGCCTGGCTCATTTTTTAATTTTTTTGTACTAATGGGGTCTCACTATATTGCCCAGGCTGGTCTCAAACTCCTGAGCTCAAGTAGTCCTCCCACCTCAGCCTCCCAAAGTTCTGGGATTACAGGCATGAGCCACCACACCCAGCCTACTATGCCACTTTAAAATTGAGTTGTTTGCCTTCATTATCTATCTATCTATCTATCTATCTATCTATCTATCTATCTGTATACATTTTTTTTTTTGAGATGGAGTCTCGCTGTCACCAGGCTGAAGTGCAGTGGCAAAATCTCATCTCACTGCAACCTCCACCTCCCAGGTTCAAGCTATTCTCCTGTCTCAGCCTCCCAAGTAGTGGGACTATAGGCATGTGCCACGACTCCTAGCTAATTTTTTGTATTTTAGTAGAGATGAGGTTTCACCATGTTGGCCAGGATGGTCTCGATCTCCTGACCTCATTATCTGTCTGCCTCAGCCTCCCAAAGTGCTGGGATTACAGGTGTGAGCCACTGTGCCTGGCAAAATTTTTTTTTTTCTGAGTTCAGTTCTTGCAGTTTCACCCAGGCTAGAGTGCAGTGGTATAATCATAGCTTACTGCAGCCTCCATCTCCTGGGCTCAAGCAATCCTCTTGCCTTGCCTTGGCCTCCCAAGTATCTGGGACTAAAGGTTCAAGCCACCATGTGTGGCCAGCTTTTTGAATTATTAAATGGCTAAAGTTCTTCATATGTTACTGGATATTAAGTCCTTTGTTAGTAATAACTCTTGTGAATATTTCCTCATTATGTGACTTGTGATTTGGTTATTTATTTATTTATTTATTTTTGAGATGGAGTCTCACTTTGTTGCCCAAGCTGGAGTGCAGTGGCGTGATCTCAGCTCACTGCCACCTCCTTCTGGGTTCAAACAAGTCTCCTGCTTCAGACTCCCAAGTAACTAGGATTACAGGCATGCGCCACCATTCTCGGCTAATTTTTGTATTTTTGGTAGAAACAGAGTTTTGCCATGTTGACCAGGCTGGTCTCAAACTCCTGACCTCAGGTGATCCGCCTGCCTCAGCCTCCCAAAGTGCTGGGATTACAGGCTTGAGCCACTGTGCCCATCCTATTTCTTTTCCTTTCTTTTTCCTTTTTCCTTTTTTTTTTTTTTTTTTTTGAGATGGAGTCTCACTCTGTGGCCCAGGCTGGAGTGCAATCTTGGCTCACTGCAACCTCCGCCTCCCAGGCTTAAGCGATTCTCTTGCCTCAGCTTCCTGAGTAGCTGGGATTACCGGCGCAAGCCACCATACCTGGCTACTTTTTAAATTTTTAGTAGAGTCAGGGTTTCACCATGTTGGTCAGGCTGGTCTTGAACTCTTGACCTTGTGATCCACTGCCTCAGCCTCCTAAAGTGCTGCGATATGAGGTGTGAGCCATCGTGCCTGGCCTATTTTCTTAAATATATCTTTTGATTAGCAGAATTTTAACTTTTTGATAAAGTCTTATTTATCATTTCTTTTTTTTTTTTTCTTGAGACAGGATCTTGCTCTGTCACCCAGGCTGGGGTACAGTGGTGCAATCATGGCTCACCATAGCCTCCACCTCCTGGACTCAAGTGATCTTCCCACCTCAGCCCCCTAAGTAGCTGGGACCACCAGCACAAGCATGCACCACCAAACCCAGCTAATTTTTTATTTTTTATAGAGACAGGGTTTCACCATGTTGCCCAGGCTGTTCTCAAACTCCTGGGCTCATGCGATTTGCCCATGTTGGCCTCCCAAAGATCTGGGACTATAGATGTGAGCCACTGGGCACAGCCTAATTTATCATTTTTTTGTTCTGGTTTTTTTTTTTTTGAGACAGACTCTCAATTCTGTCACCAGGCTGGAGTGCAGGGGCATGATCTTGGCTCACTGCAACCTCTGCCTCCTAGGTTCAAGCGATTCTCCTGCCTCAGCCTCCCAAGTAGCTAGGACTACAGGTAATCACCACCATGACCAGCTAATTTTTGTATTTTTAGTAGAGACAGGGTTTTACCATATTGGACAGGATGGTCTGGATCTCTTGACCTGGAGATCCACCTGCCTCGGCCTCCGAAAGTGCTAGAATTACAGGTGTGAGCCATGGCGCCTGGCCTGTGTTTTTTTTTAGATGTTGTCTCACTCTGTTACCCAGGGTGGAGTGCAGTGGCATGATCTTGGCTCACTGCAACCTCTGCCTCCTGGGTTCAAGCAATTCTCCTGCCCCATCTTCCTGAGTAGCTGGGATTAAATGTGCATGCCATCACACCCAGCTAAGTTTTTTGCATTTTTAGTAGAGGCAGGGTTTTACCTTGTTGGTCAGGCTGGTCTCGAACTCCTGACTTCGTGATCTGCCTGCCTCAGCTTCCAAAAGTGCTGGGATTACAGGCGTGAGTCACAGTGCCTGGCCCGAAATTTTGTTGTTGTTGTTATTCCTTTCTGGGTTCTGCTAAGAAATCTTTGCCTACCTCCAAGTCTTGAAAATATTCTATGATTTCTTCCAAATTGTTCACAGTTTTGTTATAGGACCAACAGGTTTGTGCGCTCACTGTGCAGTAACAGACCCATTACACTGAGACAGCAGAAATGCAGCCAAGAGTTTGATGATCACAGGGCGCCAAAGAGGAGACAGAAGTGGATACTCAAATCCATCTCTCTGAGGAGTTCTGGGCTGGGATTTTTAAGCGGATAATGGAGGGTGAGGGGCTGAGAAACTGAGGTAGTTGTTTTGTCAGGACAAGGATGTGGAAACTGCATTCGTTGGTGAGTTAGTTTTTTTTTTTTTTAATAATTTTAATAAATTTTTATGTGGACCGCTTCACAAATTTGCGTGTCATTCTAATCTTCTCTGTATCATTCCAAGTTTAGTATATGTGCTGCCAAAGAGAGCACGGTGAGTTAGTTTCTTTTTTCTTTTTTTTTTGAGACGGAGTTTCGCTCTTGTTACCCAGGCTGGAGTGCAATGGCACGATCTCGGCTCACTGCAACCTCCGCCTCCTGGGATCAGGCAATTCTCCTGCCTCAGCCTCCCGAGTGGCTGGGGTTACAGGCACGCGCCACCACGTCCAGCTAAGTTTTTGTATTTTTAGTAGAGACGGGGTTTCACCATGTTGACCAGGATGGTCTCGATCTCTTGACCTCGTGATCCACCCACCTCGGCCTCCCAAAGTGCTGGGATTACAGGCGTGAGCCACTGCGCCCGGCCGGTGAGTTAGTTTCTTATGGGGTTCTTCAGACCAGCCACGTCAGTAGTTTAATTAGTATGCAGGACCTGAAGGACTATGAAGGGAAAACTTAACATTTCTTAATGTTAAAGTTATGTAAAGAGCAGCTGAAGGGAACTGCAATCTTGCAACACTGTCTATGTGATCCTAAGAGAAGAGGCGGCAAATAACCACAAGGAAGCAGCTCAGAGAGCAAGCTGACCTCATGATTAACACTGAATGTGCGACAAGCTTGGCTGATTTTCATTTCTCCCTCCTCCTTCTTCCCTGATTAATTTTATAAAGTTTAAAGGGGTCGGGTGCAGTGGCTCACGCCTGTAATCCCAGCACTTTGGGAGGCCGAGGAGGGTGGATCACGAGGTCAACAGATCGAGACCATCCTGGTCAACATGGTGAAACTCCGTCTCTACTAAAAATACAAAAAATTAGCTGGGCCCGGTGGCGCGTGCCTGTAATCCCAGCTACTCAGGAGGCTGAGGCAGGAGAATTGACTGAACCCAGGAGGCGGAGGTTGTGGTGAGCCAAGATCGCGCCATTGCACTCCAGCCTGGGTAACAAGAGTGAAACTCCAT
>JAPYYA010005990.1:0-10234 GCA_028533165.1 Leontopithecus rosalia | reverse complement strand
TCCCTTTCTGGTACTCCTATCAAACGTAGATTAGGTTTCTTCACATAGTCCCACATTTCTTGGAGACTTTGTTTGTTCCTTTTTGTGCTTTTTTCTCTAATCTTGACTTCTCATTTTATTTCATTGAGTTGATCTTTGACTTCTGATATCCTTTCTTCTGCTTGGTCAATTCGGCTGTTGAAACTTGTGCATGCTTCACGAAGTTCTCATGTTGTGTTTTTCAGTTCCTTCAATTCATTCATATTCCTTTCTAGGTTGCCCATTCTTCTTGTCATTTCCTCAAATTTTTTTTCAAATCTTTTTTCAAGGTTCTTAGTTTCTTTGCACTGATTTAGAACATGTTCTTTTAGCTCACAGAAGTTTCTTATTACCCACCTTCTGAAGTCTGATTCTGTCATTTCATCACTCTCATTCTCTGTCCAGCTTTGTTCTTTTGCTGGTGAGGAGTTTTGGTCTTTTGTAGGTGGTGAGGTGTTCTGGTTTCGGGTGTTTTCCTCCTTTTTGCTCTGGTTTCTTCCCATCTTTGTGGATTTATCCACCTGTTGACTGAGTAATTGCTGATTTTTTGATTGGGTCTCTGAGTAGAGGCCCAGATTGTTAATGATAGGGTATTTCTGTTTCTTAGTTTTCCTTCTAATGGTCTAGCTCCTCTGCTGTAAGACTGCAGAAGTGCACTCCGGGCTCTGCTTGTCTGGGGTACACCTGTATCAGCTGCGGAACAGTGAGGGATGTTACCAGTTTCTTCTATCTTTGTCCCAGATGATGCCCGCCAAATGTCAGTCTGATCAGTCCTTTTTGAGGTGATTCTTTGGGTATACGGGGGTCAGGGAGCTGTTTGAGGAGACGATCTGTACTTAATAGGAGCTCAAGTGCTGTTCTGTGAGCTCCATTGTTCACTCAGTGTTGCTAGGCAAGTACGTTTAAGTCTGTTGTGGCAGAACACATGAAACTGGTTTTTTTCCTTAGATGCTCTGTCTCGGGGAGTTAGGGCTTTATTTGTTAGTATCTGTTGTGCTGTCCTGCCCAGCTAAGGGGCAGTCTAGTCACTATTTGGCTGCTGAGGCTCCGCCCTGCTGGTGTGAGGTCCGCCCTTTTTCTGTGGGCTCCGTCCTGCTGTTTTGGGCTCCACCCTTCTGACGTAGGCTCAGCCCTGCTGATGTGGGCTCTGCCCTGTTGGCGGAGTCTCTCTTTTATTGCGGGGTGCCTTGGCAATGGCTGACTGTGTCAGCAATGGGCGGGTACCTCAGTAGGGGTAGAAACTCTCAGCAATGGTGGACACCCCTCCTCCACCGAGCTGCACAGTCGTGGGTTCAGCTCTTCACGCAGTGGACCTCTCAACCCCTGGGCACTCCGAATTGCCATATTGCTTGTCCCTGTGGAGGTGGGACCCGTCGAGCCTGATCACTTGGCTCCCTGCCTCCGAGCCTCTTTTTGCTTTTTCTTTTTTAAGTTGTAGGGTTGACTCTCTCCCAGGTGCCTCAGTCACTGGCCAAAAGCGCCCCAGGATCTGTGTGATTTCCTGTGCAGCCATCCACTGCGCTGGTTCACAATTCACCTCCCAGAAATCTCCTGGTCTGGTTCACCATCCAAAACCCGTTCAATCAGATGAACATGGCAATCTGCCCTCCCAAGTCTCAAATTGCCAGTTTAACAGGGCATCCAGACCCATGTGTTGCGTGCGCCGTGCTGCTGCGCTGCAGCACCGACTGCCTGGCCGTGCCAGCAGAGAGTGCTGTGCTTGCGTCCTGCATGCCTCTTACACCTGGGCTTTTCCCTGCTCTGTGGGTTATAAAGGACCATCTGAACATGCGGTGTGAACTCACCCTCTGCTTCTTGACTGAGAGCTGCAATCATGAGTTGCTTCTAGAACCCCATCTTCCTCCTTCTCTTTACTGGGTATTCTAATTGTATTATTTAGGACTCTCCAGGAAGAAAATCATAATGATTTTACAGACTCTTTCTAGATAAATAGATAGATAGATAGGTATAGAAATTGGTTCATGTGATTATTGAGGCTGAGAAATATATATATATATATATATGAAATTGGTTTCGGTGATTATTGAGGCTGAGAAGTCCCAGCATGTGTAATATAAAAGTCTGAGAGGTAGAGGAGACATTGGTTTAAGTTCCAGCTCAAGTCAGAATGCCGGAGAAGACCTATGCAAAGAAGGAGTAAGAGAGAGATAGGGACTCTCACTTCACCCACCTTTTCCTCTGTTTAGGTTTTCAGGGGATTGGATAATGCTCATCCACATTGGGGAAAGCAATTTGCTTTACAGAGTCTCCTGAGACTCTGATTCAAATGCTAATCTCATTCAGAAACATCCTCACAGACCACATAACATTTCACCAAATATCTGGACACCCCATGGTGCAGTAAAGTTGATACTTACAGTTAACTATTATACCTATTTTATAACCATCATAGCAATGATCTGTATTAGTGGCTTACAATCTTTAACTTTTACTAGAATCACCAGTGAATCTTATGGGCCTCCAGAAACACATGGGCTAATTCTCATAATAAATCTCCTTACATATATTTTTATATTCTACTGGTTTTCTTTATCTGTAGAACTCTCACACAGATTTTGGTACCAAGAGTGGTTCTAGAGAAACACTTTTTTTTCTAACTTTTAGGTTAAGTTGGGTACATGTGCAGGTGTATTACATAAGTAAATTGTGTATCACGGGGTTTGGTGCACAAATTATTTTGTCACTTAGGTAACAAGCAGAGCACCCAACATGTACTTTTTTGATATTCACCCTCCTCTCACTTTCCATCCTCAAGTAGGCCCTGGTGTCTCTTGTTTTCTTCTTTATGTCCATGTGTACTCACTGTTCAGCTTCCACTTATAAGTGAGAACATACAGTATTCGGTTTTCTGTCCCTATGTTAACTTTCTTAACATAGCCTCCAGCTTCATCCATGTTGTCACAAAAAAACATGATTTCATTCCTTTTATATGGCTGTGTGATATTCTATCATGTATATGCACCATCTTTTTTTTCATGTTTTAAATTATTATACTTTAAGTTCTGGGGTACATGTGCAGAATGTTCAGGATTGTTACACAGGTATAGATGTGCCATGGTGGTTTGCTGCATCCATCACCCCATTATCTACATTAGGTATTTCTCCTAATGCTATCCCTCTCCAATCCATTCACCACCTGCTATCCCTTCCCTAGTCCCTCACCCCACTACAGGCCCTGGTGTGTGATGTTCCCCTCCCTGTGTCCATGTGTTCTCATTGTTCAACAACCAATTATGAGTGAGAACATGTATGGTTTGGTTTTCTGTTCTTGCGTCAGTTTGCTGAGAATGATGGTTTCCAGCTTCATCCATGTCCCTGCAAAGGACATGAACTCATCCTTTTTTATGGCTGCATAGTATTCCATGGTGTATATGGGACATGTTTTCTTTACCCAGTCTATCATTGATGGGCATTTTGGTTGGCTCCAAATCTTTGCTATTGTAAACAGTGCTGCAATAAGAAACCTATGTGTGCATGTATCTATATATTAGAATGATTTATAATCCTTTGGGTATATACCCAGTAATATGATTGCTGGATCAAATGCTATTTCTTGTTCTAGATCCTTGAGGAATTGCCACACTGTCTTCCACAATGGTTAAACTAATTTACACTCCCACCAACAGTGTAAAAGTATTCCTATTTTTCCATCCTCTCCAGCATCTGTTGTCTCCTGATTTTCTAATGATCACCATTCTAACTGGTGTGAGATGGTATCTCAGTGTGGTTTTGATTTGCATTTCTCTAACAACCAGTGATGATTAGCTTTTTTTATATGTTTGTTGGCTGCGTAAATGTCTCCTTTTGTGAAGTGTCTGTTCGTATCATTCACCCACTTTTTGATGGGGTTGTTTTCGTCTTGTAGATTTAAGTTATTTTTAGATTCTGGATATTAGCCCTTCGTCAGATGGGTAGATTGCAAAAATTTTTACCCATTCTGTTGGTTGCCAGTTCGCTCTAATAATAGTTTCTTGTGCTGTGCAGAATCTCTGAAGTTTAATTAGATCCCATTTGTCTATTTTGGATTTTGTTGCCCTTGCTTTTGGTGTTATTATTATTGGTCTATTCAGTGATTCAGCTTCTTTTTAGTTTAGTCTTGGGATGATGTTAAGTGTCCAGGAATGTATCAATTTCTTCTATTTTCATAGAAGCATTTTTGGTAATCTCAGATGGTAGTTTGTATTTCTGTGGGATCAGTGGTGATATCCCCTTTATCATTTTTATTGCATCTATTTGATTTTAATTATTCTCTCTTTTCTTCTTTATTAGTCTGGCTAATGGTCCATCTGTTTTGCTGATATTTTCAAAAAACCAGCTAATGGATTTATCAATTTTTGAAGGGATTTTTTTGTCTCTATCTCCTTCAGTTCTGCTCTGATCTCAGTTATTTCTTGTCTTCTGCTAGCTTTTGAATTTGTTTGATCTTGCTCCTCTAGTTCTTTTAATTGTGATGTTAGGGTGTCAACTTTAGGTCTTTCCTTTTTCTCTTGTGGAAATTTAGTACTATAAATTTTCCTCTAGACACTGCTTTAAATGTCTCCCAGGGATTCTGGTATGTTGTGTCTTCACTCTTATTGATTGCAAAGAACACCTTTATTTCTGCCTTCATTTTATTATTTATCCAGTAGTCATTCAGGACCAGGTTGTTCAGTTTCCATGTAGTTGTGTGTTTTTTAGTGAGTTTATTAATCCTGAGTTCTAATTTTATTGCACTGTGGTCTGAGAGACTGTTTGTTATGATTTCCATTCTTTTGCATTTGCTGAAGAGTGATTTACTTCCAATTATGTGGTCAGTTTTAGAGTGTGTGTGATGTGGTGCTGAGAAGAATGTATATTATATGGATTTGGGGTGGAGAGTTCTGTAGATGTCTATTAGTTCCACTTGGTTCAGATCTGAGTTCAAGTCCTGGATATCTTTGTTAATTTTCTGTCTTGTTGATCTGTCTAATATTGACAATGGGGTGTTAAAGTCTCCCACTATTATTGTGTGGGAGTCTAAGTCTCTTTGTAGGTTATTAAGAACTTGCTTTATGTATCCGGGTGCTCCTGGATTGCGTGTATATATATTTCAGACAGTTAGCTCTTCTTTTTGCATTGATCCCTTTACCATTATGTAATGCCCTTCTTTGTCTCTTTTGATCTTTGTTGGTTTAAAATCTGTTGTTTCAGAGACTAGAATTGTGACCTCTGCTTTTTTTGCTTTCCATTTGCTTGATAAATCTTCTTTCATCTCTTTATTTTGAGCCTATATGTGTCTTTGCACATGAGATGGGTCTCCTAAATACAACACACCAATGGGTCTTGACTCTTTATCCAATTTGTTAGTCTGTGTCTTTGATTGGGGCATTTAGCCCATTTACATTTAAGGTTAATATTGTTATGTGTGAATTTGATGCTGCCAATTTGATGCTAGCTGGTTGTTTTGTGCGTTAGTCAATGCAGTTTCTTCATAGTGTCGATGGTCTTTACAATTTGGTGTGTTTTTGCAGTGGCTAGTACCTGTTGTTCCTTTTCATGTTTAGTGCTTTTCTTCAGGAGCTCTTGTAAGGCAGGACTGGTGGTTGTGAAATCTCTCAGCAGTTGCTTCTCCATATTTTATTTCTCTTTCACTTATGAAGCTTAGGTTGGCTGGATATGAAATTCTGGGTAGAAAATTCTTTTCTTTAAGGATGTTGAACATTGGCCCCCACTCTCTTCTGGTTTGTAGGGTTTTTGCAGAGAGATCTTCTGTAAGTCTGATGGGCTTCCCTACAGAGTACGAACTTGGTCAGGAGACCCCCACCCAGGCAGCACTGAAGGTTATGAGAGGCAGACATCCAGACAGAACAACAGAGTGGATCTATCTAGGGGCCCACCAGTCTATCGAGCTGAGAGCCTCAGGGGCTAACAGCATTCCAAGCTGAAGGCCCTGAGAAGATTCTGCTCCACATATTTATTCTCTCTTAAACAGGTTTCTTATTCATAGACAAGTGTTCTGTACTCAAAACTCATATATATTCCAAGTAGTCAGCTGTTACCTGCCTACCAACAATTACAAACTAAAAGGTATTCTCCACAAAGGAGCCACAGGTGCAAGGTAAACTTAATGTTTCTCAACGTCTTCCCCTTTCTTTGTTTCAACAAAGCCAGGTGAGCAAATACAGCTTTATCTTGGTGAACCACAACTTGGAGGATTCTGGATCCACGCTTGCAACTACACAAAGAGAAACAAAACAGATTAATAACATAATCACAGAAGCAATCGTAGATCCTCCAAGTGTTTTCATCCAAATTTTAGGGCTGCCAATCCAGCAGCAGCTTCCTCAAGCACCACAGAGTCTGACTAACTAGCCATTCTTACATTTATTCCTTAAGGAGTTAGGATCCAGAAATCTTTTGTGAAATGGGGTGCAGGTCATTTATCTGTAAGTGCTTCCTGCTGAAAGAGGCATCAAGGGTCTTCTGGGTCCCTCCTCCTTACTTACTGGCTAAGGCTTTTCCAGGTGCTGTTTTATTCTCTCCTGATTATGTTCAGTCTTATTATACTTTTTAGAGTTACTAAAATTAGTCTATAACTCTCTCACCACCAAAAGATATGGGGGATTCAACACAGCTCTGAATCTAAAGAGCTTTTATTTTGTGTAGACTTGTAATAAATAAGAATTAGGGCCTGATTATCTATTATATTTTCCCTCCCAGACTTTTATTGGTTTTTTGGCCATACTATTTTTGGTTGTGGTTCTCTTAATCCCCCATCTCTCCAGACAATAGACTTGTTGATCTCAGTATATATAAATTCTAAATAATTGTAGTTCTTTATTTGCCATCTGAATTCCATATTACTACAAGAGGACTGACCAGTGCAATCACTGCTAAGTATTCCAGAGAACCAATAATCAATAATAATTCCATAGGAATTGTTGCACATCACCTCAGCCTCTATCACAACACAGTCTCTCCAGATTAATGTTCTTAACTTAGGGGACCATTCTTTACTATTTGTACTCAGGTTTTGATGGCCAAAATATTGTTACTTTATTTCCTAAATTATTACAGAAAATACTAGGGCCAGAAATCATTTAAAAACGGAAAGAATATATGCCCAATATGTGAAACTTTCTTTTACTTCTATACCAACTCCAGAAATACTCACTTTAATCGTAGTAACTGTCTCTTCTGGTTTTCCTCTGCTATTTGTGAATGTTTCTTACTTTGACCCCGAGTCAGGGGTGATGTTGGTGTGTTCTCCTTATGGAAACAGTACTCCACCTCGATGTTGGTCTCGCCATCTCTGCTACTGCGGGGTTCTCTGCAAACCTCTTTCTGGGCATCTGGCTCATAGTACAGCTTTAAATGTCCAGATGGTACCCACACTGGTTGTCTGCAGGTTGGACCTGCAGAAATACAAGCAAATCCTCTGTCCCATTTTATTATATTGCCTTTTTCCAATTCCACCCAGGTGCATAGCCATTGTCCTGCATCATTTGGTGGCTTGAGGGACTATAAGATTGTTCAGATATTAAAACCTGAGCTCCCCCCAATGCTGTAACATCTCTTCCCCATAAATAAACATGGATTTGCATCACCATAGGCTGAATAGTTCTAGGCTGTCCCTCAGGCCCTTTGCAAGCTAAAATGTGACTGCTTTGATACACTTCAGAGGCCTGCCGTACTCCAAGCACATTTAAGTGAGCATTTTCCATTGGCCAAGAAAGTGGCCAATGTTGGAAAGAAATAATAGAAACATCTGCTCCAGTATCTACCAATCCTTTAAATTTCTTCCCCTAAATCGTAACCTCACACATAGGATATTTACCAGTAATTTGATTTACCCCATATGCTGCTCTGTTTTGTTTGTACCTCCAAATGCTCTTGTTCTTTTAATTTCACTTTTTCTTATTTTCTCATATGGTATAATTAAAATCTCTGCCATGAATTCCCCAGGCTCAGCACTCCAAAGAACGGAAGAAGACACTACAATCTGAATTTTCCCTATAAAGTCCACATCAATAACTACTATGAATTCTAAAGCACTAAGACTAGATCTTCCTAGAAGTAAACCCACAGTTCTGGGGGATAAAGGGCCACAAACTCCTGTAGACATTTTTGCAGTGGCTCTCCCAGTAAATTGCTTACCCTCTGAGAGCTGCACAAATCTACTGCTGTGCTCCAAACTGTGGTGGGGAACAAGCATTGTATAGGGCTGAGGGAATAGCTCATACCTGATAGGCCCCTGTTGGGATTGGGATCCGAGACAGGCCCCTCAACCCATTTCCTGAAATTGGATTTCCTTCCTTGTCAAAGTTTGAATGAAATTGAATTGCCCAATCCTTCCATTTCTACATCTGGGACACACTCCAGGTTCAGTGCCCTTTTGCTTTAAAAAAGATAAAAGCCTTGTTTTTTGTCCTTTTCTACATTCTTTTCCTGTATAATCTTTTTTCTGACAATTGTAACACTCCAGGAAAAACCACATTCCATTTATTTATTTTAAGTTCATCCATAGTTTGTGCTAGCAAAGTCGCTTTATGCAAACTTCTCCCTATTTCATCACATGCCTTGATGTAATCCACTAAGTGAGCTTTCCCTTAAAGTGGCCATAAAGCAGCCTGGCCTTCACAATTAGCATTGTCAAATGCTAGTAAGTGTAAAACACTATCCTGAACCTCTGTGTCTGATATGGCCTCTTTAAACTCCTTCAGCAATTTGAAGGGAAAAGGTTCAAAAGCAACCCGTACTTGACCCTGCTGATCTTGAGGGTGTGCAACAACTGGAAACTGCCATGCCTCCAAATCTCCCTCTTTTCTCGCTTGTTGAATTCCAGCTTGGATGGAACCAGTTACTGTAATTCTAGGAATACACATGCGAATAGAAGCAGCAGTAGAAATATTGGGAGGATCTGGCCATCCCTTGACAAGTGAGGGCTGACAGGCACAAATTTTTCTCATTGGACTTCTCATTCTTTTGCTCTATAGTTTCTCCACATACTTCATTACACTCCTTCTCTCCTGAATCCTCTTCTGAATCATCTTCCTCATCTGTCTGAAACAGCTCTAGGGCAGACCACACCTAAGCCCAAACAGACCACACTAAATAAACCCTGAGTTTGCTTGATCTTTGTCACACGTTACCCTAATATTACCTACTGAGCTCCCTGAGCTCACCCTGGGAGGGTTTTTCTTCAAGAGTTCTTGGGCTACTTCTGAGCTCCCACAACTTACCCTGGGAAATTTCTTCAAGAGTTCTCAGACTACATCCAGGCTCCCCTTAACTAACTTCGGGGATTCTTTCCAGAGTTCTTGGGCTACAGTCTGAGCTCTCCCAACTAACCCTGGGAGATTTTTTCACAAGTTATCAGTCTACTTCCAGGTTCCCCCTAACTCACCTGGGGAATTTTTTTCAAAAGTTCCTGGGCTATTTCTGAGCTCCCCAAGTTACCCCAGGGATTTTTTCCAATAGTACTTGGGATACCTTCGTTTTAGCCTCTTTTCTCTCCATTACTCAGGCAACTCTTCATCCTGAGTTTGAGTCCCCACACATGGGTGCCACTTATCGATTACCGGCTCGATCAGTAGACACCCCCACCCAGGTGGCGCTGAAGGTAATGAGAGGCAGACACCCAGATAAAACAACAGAGTGGATCTATCTGGGACCAGCAGCCTACCGAGGTAAAAGCCTCAGAGGCTGACAGCATTCCAGGCTAAAGACCCTGAGCAGATTTTGCACCACACAGTTATTTTCTCTTAAACAAGTGATTTTTTTTAATTGCATTTTAGGTTTTGGGGTACATGTGCAGAACATGCAAGATAGTTGTATAGGTACACACATGGCAGTGTGTTTTGCTGCCTTCTTCCCCTTCTACCACATTTGGCATTTCTCCCCAGGCTATCCCTCCGCCGCTCCCCCCCACTGTCCCTCCCCCATTCCCCCCAGTAGACCCCAGTGTGTAGTACTCCCTTCCCTGTGTCCATGTGTTCTCATTTTTCATCACCCGCCTATGAGCAAGAATATACGGTATTTCATTTTCTGTTCTTGTGTCAGTTTGCTGACAATGATGTTCTCCAGATTCATCCATGTCCCTACAAAGGACACGAACTCATCATTTTTGATTGCTGCATAATATTCCATGGTGTATATGTGCAACGTTTTCCCAGTCCAGTCTATCATCGATGGGCATTTGGGTTGGTTCCAGGTCTTTGCTATTGTAAACAGTGCT
>JAPYYA010005989.1:0-10235 GCA_028533165.1 Leontopithecus rosalia | reverse complement strand
AATCATAGATGTTAGAGAGACATTTGCCTTGGAGGAGTCCATCTCTGTGCTGTTTGGTGCAAATTCCATGAAAAAGAGCCAAGGGGTGCTGATGGCTGTCAGGAAACCAAGGGATGAAATCTTTTTCTTTTCCAAAGAAGACACCTGTGATGCCTGCTAGTGAGTATGGGCAAACAGAGCGGAAAGGAATTCGTTACAGTCCTAAAGAGGGATAAATGCCTCTGGTGACAGATTAACTGCAAGGAACAGCCTCGCCCAGTCCTAAACCCTGACTCAAAAACATGTTGATTTCAGTGTGAGAAACAGACGTGTAAAGGTGACTTCTCACGAGGAAATATAAAGCAACATGGCTAGGTCTTAAAATCATGATGCTGAGTGCAACTATAAGAAAAAAAGGGGCTTACTGATATAATGTCATTATGTAATTTAGAGCCACATTTGCATACAAAACAGCCTTGCCTATATCTACAGAGATAGTTTTTTGTTTGTTTTTTAGACAGCATCTCACTCTCTTGCCCAACCTGGAGTGCGGGCCGCCATCTTAGCTCACTGAAGTCTTGATCTTGCAGGCCCAGGTGATCCTCCCACCTAGTCTCCTAAGTAGCTGGGACTACAGGCACAGGCCACCATACCCAGCTAATTTTTTTTGTTTTGTTTTCTATTATTAGTAAAGATGGTATCTTACTATGTTGCCCAGGCTGGTCTCAAACTCCTGGGCTCAAGTGATCTGCCCACCTCTGTCTTCCAAAGTGCTGGGATTACAGGCACGAGCCACCATGCCTGGCCAAGATATAATGTTTAAGGACACATATGAAACATACCAGAGAGGTTGCTGATGGGATAGGGAGGACGAGTGTGAGCATCACAGACGAGGGAAAAAGCAAAATGAGAGCGCAGCTTTGCCCAGATGGACAATGAAAATGTGCTATGAGTTAAAGAGTATGATATTTAAAAGGAGAGGAATCTTTTAGTCATTGGTCTTCTCTTCGTTCTGGTTTAATGAATCTGCTGCAAAGGCAAATAACTTTCAGGCAGACTTGCCGTCTAGCAAGTAACATCGGCTTCAAGGACTTCTCGAGCAGCTTGGGGTGGCCGCCTGAGGGTGACACGGAGGAGCTGTGTTTTCAGCCAAATATCAGAAGCAGGGCCACTGCCTGCCACCGACCCCCAGCGGGCACCCCCACTTTGTGTTTACCCAAGCTGGCTATGCTTGCCCACCTGGGCGGGAACCCTGAGGATGACTCCAAACTTTTCCAGGGAGTATTTTCACAATTTATGTGTAGACTTTGTCCTGGTAAAAAAATGTTGTTTTATGAAGACAAAGCAAGAAAGTGGGATACCTACCTTATGGCAGTTCTTACACCGAGAGTGTTAACTGCCCACCCCCAGCAAAACCCTGACAGATAGAGCCAGTGAAGGCCACGCAAAAGTAGGATTCTCAGGCTTGTATGCCTGATAACAAAAATTATCACAGACGACTGCAAAAACAATCTTGCACAAAGCACGTTGCAACTTTACATACAAAAATGCTTCTGAAGGATATTTGCCCAACAACTGCCTGTACAGCCTGGGACTGGTATCATCCTTGTTATTGATCTTTGTAGCCAAGGATAATCATTTCAAAATGATCATATAATCTTCCTCATTGTTTTCCTTTACCTCCGTGAATATGCACATTGTTTACTCCACCACGCCTCTTTCCATGGCAAGGCTGCTTCCAAACAAATTATCTTCTTATTGTGGAGAGTCTCTCCGTTTGTTATTTAGGTTGATGAGAGAAATGTGGACATATGAGAACATAGTTTATAGTTAAACCTTTTTCACCCTTAGATGCTTACTTCCACTACAACTTGCAGGTGGGGCTAGAAAAGTTCTCGGAGTAAGTTTGAGCTTTGATCTTGTCTGGTTCATCTAGCAGAGATTCTTAAAATGTGGTCCCTGGAACGCAGCATCAGCATCACCTGGTGGTTGTTAGCAATGCAAATCATCGGGCCTCATTCCAGACCCTGAGCCAGCCAGAAACTCCAGGGGCGGGCCGGACCTTTGTAGTTGAACAAGCCATCCAGGTGGTTTTGATGAGCTAAAGTTCTGGAACCACCAATCTAGCCCCATTTTAAAAACTTGTAAGCTTCCCTAGCTTGTAAGCTGCAAGCATTTTTTTTCCCGTGGAGACAAGATCTTGCTCTGTTGACCAGACTGTGACCTCCTGGGTTCAAGCGATCCCTCATTTCAGCCTCCTGAGTAGCGGGGGACTACAGGCAGGCACCACCACCATGCCCAACTACTTTTTGTATTTTTTTATAGAGACGGGGTTTTAGTACAGTCTAGTCTCAAACTCCTGGGCTCAAGCAATATGCCCACCTCAGCCTCACAAGGTGCTAGGATTATAGGCATGAGCCACTGGGCCCGGCTTTATCAGCTTTTTATAAGCTGAGGAGTTTTAAAAAAAATACCTAGGCACAGGGCAAACCCCAGACACTTAAATCAGATTCTCTGGGAGGTGAAGCTCAGGCACCGGTATTGTTAAAGTCTCTCCAGATGGTTCTAACGTGCTGACAAGTTAGAGAACAGCTGAGCTAGACCGGGCCTTTTCAGATGTTAATGTGCACGTGAATTACCTGGACCTTGTTAAAATGCAGATTCAGTTTGCATAGGCCTGGGGTTGGGCCTGAGCTTCTGCCTCTTTAGCAAGTTTCTAGGGGATGCTGCTGCGTCTGGGCTGCTGACCACACTTGGAGATAAGAGGTTCTGGAGAGCAGAGCAAGGAGCATTAAGCTTTAACTCAGGGGCTGGTAGTCCTGACTTCCCAGCCAAGGATTGCCTTTACTTGGCTGGCACCTTGCTTGGACTCCTACCTCAATTCTTTGGGCCCAAGATTTGCCCTACCTCATGGGAATGTCAAGAGAATTGAGTGAGTCATGCAGAATTATTTCTCAAAGTGTGTGCAGATGCTCCTTGAATTTGGAGATTATGTGGATGCACATTACTAAATTCTAATAGTTGTGAATATGTTGTTATGAGTACTTAGAACAAGTAATCTTGGCTTTTGATATATAGTAGTAATAAAGCTTCCTTTTAAAAGGCATGAATTTAAGTTTAGAAAATGGGACTATTTAAAAATATGTGAAATAAATAATAGTAGAGGTAGTTGGCAGAGCAAAATTATGAAGGCAGGATGAGAATGAGTAAAGTTTGAGAAATGCTGAGAAAGCAGATGCCCAAGGGCTCTGAAAGCTTAGAATAATAGCTAGTGCTGGATTTTGATTGGCTGAATGAGACGATGTGTTCCATTATTTATGGGGTTGGCATTTGGCAACGTGCACTGGGTGGCTTGGATCACTATTTATTCAAAAACGTTTGAGAACCTACTTTGCATCCTCTTAGTGACTTGGGAGAGGGATGGGGGGTAGGCAGGGCAAAACCAAATCATTTATGCCCACAAGAAAATTGCAGGAAGATAAAAGTCATGAAATAACTCTGTGCTTCTAATTTAATATTTTTCTATAGATTATGAAAAAAAGTTTTGCTCACTATCAGCTAGGAAAGCTCTCCTGGCACAATCATTCACTCATGCACAAATCAAAATCAAGAGGGGCCAGAAGGTTCCATTCTGACAGTTTCTAATGGAGACGCTAAATTACTGGACATGGGGAAAGTTGCTGGGCTCTAATGGCTGTGCTCGCTCTCTCTCTTTTCTTTCTTTCTCTTTCTTTCTTTCTTTCTTTCTTTCTTTCTTTCTTTCTTTCTTTCTTTCTTTCTTTCTTTCTTTCTTTCTTTCTTTCTTTCTTCCCCCTCCTTTCCCCTCCCCTCCTTTTCCCTCCCCTCCCCTTTCCTTTCCTTTTCTTTCCTTTCCTTTCTTTGTTTTGAGACACTTTCGCTCTTGTTGCCCAGGCTGGAGTGCAATGGCGTGATCTTGGCTCACCTCAACCTCTGCCTCCTGGCTTCAAGCGATTCTCCTGCGCCAGCCTCCTGAGTAGCTGGGATTACCAGCATGCCCCATCACGCCCAGGTTATTTTGTATTTTGAGTAGAGACAGGGTTTCTCCATGTTGGTCAGGCTGATCTTGACCTTCTGACCTCAGGTGATCTGCGCACTTCAGCCTCCCAAAGTGCTGGGGTTACAGGTGTGAGCCACAATGTCTGGCCGTGTGCTCATTTCTTGAACTGGATAAATGGTCTTGGTATAACATGATACCAAAATATGTTGTTGCAGCCCATAAGGACAGAATTCAATGAGCCTGATAAAGAAGTCAGTGACTCCGACTCACTTTAAGAATGTTCTGTGATTCTTAAAGAAGGATGTAGGAGTGTGGGACAATTCAACCATAGTTTGTGCCCTGTACCTCTGCCTTGACATGAGTGGGATTTTCTTATCTAAGACATTGGGAACAAATTACTTGATCTCCTCTGGGCTTCAGTACTCCCAGCCATCAAATTACAGGATTGGGCAGTTGCTAGGTTCTCATTTTTGTTTTTGTGATTTTAGATTTGAGAAAGGGTGTTTAAGGGAGAATACATAGGGGAGGCAGAAAGGCTTATTAAAAGTGTAGTTAGACACTGAATATTTAAGAATTGCATTTGGCAATAATACCTTTACATAATGAGGACTGATAATCTTACCTGATGATAGCACCCAGAGGAATGGCTGCATTAAAAAATAAAAATGAAATAAAACAATACTTTATTTGAACTTAGCAATAATGCTGATTCCTCTTCTTGATTTGAGGAGATTATAGCTGTTGTTAATGCTTGAATTGGGTCTTTCCAGGCAAAATGGAGACAAGAGCTCATGTCTGATGAATTTAAACAATGTAGACAATAAAAAGCGTTGCTTAAACTGCCCCTCTTTTACCAACACACATTTACAAATGAATGAACAAAACACTTTCTATTTTTATTTATTTTTATTTTTTGAGATGAAGTCTTGCTCTGTCACCCAGGCTGGAGTGCAGTGGTGCAATCTCAGCTCACTGCAACCTTTGCCTCCCAGGTTCGAGATTCTCCTGCCTCAGCCTTCTGAGTAGCTGGGACTACACGTTTGCAACACCACACCCAGCTAATTTGTGTATTTTTAGTAGAGGCGGGATTTTTGCCATGTTGGTCAGGCTTGTTTTGAACTCCTGACCCCAGGTGATCCGCCCATCTCAGGCTCCCAAAGTGCTGGGATTACAGGTGTGAACCACCATGCCTGCCCAAAACATTTCCATTTTTAATTGTAGGGTCTGGGGAATTCAAATGCATTCATAATTTCTTGCATCTCTCTGCTCAGGCTGGCATGAGTGCAGAGGCATGGGGAAGACTTCCTGAGGCAAGCATACCCCCTCTTGTCACTTGCCATCTGGAGAGAGAGGGCTGAGATTTATCTCGCTTTAACCAGGAAGGACCCAATGGGAGGATGGAGAGGTCCATGTGGAAATGAAATGGATGGAGTGAATTTGTGTATGATCCCTAAGGAGAAAGTGTCTTTGTGTTGTATTTCTTTTTGCCCTGGAGACCCTGAGAGCAAGGTAGTTACAAGCTGAAAGAGGCTGTTTCTAAACTGTGATTTTGTTTGTGTTTGGGCCTTGATTACAAAGGAAAAAAACTGCTTAATTTACCTACACCAGGTGTAATGCAGGATCCCCTGGCTACCTTTCATCAGAGGTATCAGGAACCTCTGATGAATGTCACTGTCTCAGCTAGGAGTCATTTCCTATTAAGCAGAGCATGATATTAACATTCCTTCCCACGCTGGAATCTGCGTCCCCTTCAAGTAATGACATACTAGGTGCATTGCCACTGTCATCCTAATCTCTCCGTGGAGACCGAGGAGAGAGGAGCCCGCTGAGCCAGGCCTGAGCTTGCTTTTCTTTCCTCAGTCCGGCTCCGCTGCATTTTCAGCTCCACCTGTAGGTGGTGCTGTTTGACCATTTTCCTCATGTGAACCTTCACTCGGTAATATAAATGCATTCGGAGAATGGTCTGATATCAAAAAAAATATTCCTTTTGATTAGTAGAATCAGCTTTTTTCTCCACACGATACTCTTCCCACTGAAACACAGGAGACAACTCTGACTCCTTCAGGTTTGCAACCCTGAGATTTCTCTTAGATGCAATAAAAAATACCAAATAAAGCATTTTGAGTCTCACAGTGGTGCCTAGTGCATCATGTTTGTCTGCTGAAACATAAAAGGGAAACTGGTGAGTTTGAGGATGCCCAGCAGCGTGACAGCTGCCGATGTAAATGGATGGTGTACAGACAGTGGAGGCGGGAGGGGACTACAAACTTCGGAATATGAGCTGATCGTTTATATATAAAAAAAGGTCAAAAAAGGGAGCCCAGGATGGTGAAGAAAAAAAGGAGAAGGGAAGATTTGCCTTGCAGTTAATCAGGAGAGTCTATAAGGGCTGATCACATGTGTGAAAGCCTTAAGTTCTTTCTTTAAAAAATGTGAAAGTTTGCATGTATGCATGTATAGCTCCGTGTATTATCATTATTATTGCAATCAGCAAATGGATTTACCTCCTGTATCTCCTGGGTTCCTTCTCACTCACTTCTGCAACCTTTTTTACTTTCTCCTTTATCCCAGAACACCAAAGAACAGATGCATTTCCTTACCCTGGCTGCGGGGGACTTTATGCAATGTAAACAGTGCATCACTAACATGGCTCACCGCTTAGAGAACATGTAAACTGTTCTCTAAGCTGGGACTTAGAGACTTTAAAACTGGGACTCCTTTATATTTTGCAGTGTTTATTTGAATAAGAGTCATTGGGATGGTGACTATGACTTTTCATGAAGGGGTGAGCTTAATGGCTGAATGTAATCGATAAACTTATTTTTCCTCTGATGCCATCAGCCAAGGTCCTATGACAATAGTGAGAGGATGACACTGGACTGGCACCCCCTCCATGACATATTTGGACCATTCCCCCCCCCACCAGAATGCACATGCAATAGCTTTGGTCTGGAGCATTCTGTCAAGCGAGTGCTGGCTGGCTTGGTTTCCTTATGCCACACTTGGTGAAATGAATTAGACTTTTAAGTTAGGAAATTCAGCGAGATAAGTTAGATTTTTACACAAAAGCAGTGGAGGACTTCCAGCTGGTTGGGGGAATGATATGGAAATGTCTTGCTAAATCAGGGTCTGGTGGAATATTGCTCTCCTGGCAGGCTCCTCTTCACAGGGAGCGATCTGCGGTTTGCTTACAGAACGGAGCAATCAGGAGGTATAGCCTGGCCTTGCTTGTGGGAAGACCCAGTGGTTCAGATGTTTGTCATTAGGAATGGGGTGTGGGCTTTTTCAAGTTAAACTGAAGCAGCAGTTCTAGTAGGAAGAGCCTCCCAGATCCATGTCTTCTGTTTCTGGATACTCTCCCTTTGAAAAGGCAGATTTCAGCAAAAAGCATTGCTAATGGTCAAATTTCACAATTGAACCCCTATGGGAGCAATGGGAAAGATGGAGAAAGAGGTGGTGTACTTCAACACTTTATTTAAAATCTGTTGACATTAGAATAACAAGCCAAGACAAACAAAAATAATCATTTTGGATGAAAATACTGTCTTTTCATATTATTATAGATAGCTGAGTCCTAAGACTTATACGGAAACACATTTTTCTAAAGAGTGATTTTTCTGGTGGTGCAAGTAATATCCGAATGATTATACAAATTTTTGGCCCCGGAACAAACATTGCATTGCACATTGAGCTAATCACTTCCCTTTTCTGAGGTAAGCCCTTACCTCTGCTTCCCCTTCATCTTGTCATTTCTGTTTGTTGGGTATAGGTTTCCTGTTGGTTCTTTCTATTGGCTCTGATGTAACATGAACGAAGCTCTTAATATCCTTTCAGACATAAACACAACTTAGCTCACTGTTTCTGAGTTCATATACCGGTTTTCTTGCCTCTGAGACTTTCAAGTCGGACAGCTGGATGTTGCTGTATTCAAGGCTCCATATGATGATTTTGTATCCTACAACTTTACTGATTTCACCTATCAGTTCAGTTCTAACACTTTTCAAATTTTATTTATTTGTGTTTGTTTTTAAATGTTGTATGTTTCATTTTAGAGTCAGGAGGTAGATACGCAGGTTTCTTACACAGGTATATTGCATGGTGCTGAAGTTTGGGCTTGGAATGATCCCATCGCCCAAGCGGTCAGCATAGTACACGGTAGGCGGTTTTTCAACCCTGGCTCCCACCAGCCCTCCCTGCCCACTTTGGAGTCCCCGGTGTCTATTGTTCCCATGTTTGTGTTGAGTTCTAACCTTTTATTAAAGTGAAGTTTATAGGGTTTTCTATGTGTAAGAAGATCATGTTGTCAGCAGAGACAATTTCACATCTTCCTTTCCTCTTAGAATGCCTTTTATTTCTTTCTTTTGCCCAATTTCCCTGAGAGGTGGTGTCAGTGGGCATCCTTGCCGTGTTCCTGATGTTAGAGGAAAAGTCATCTTTTCACCGTTGACTACGGTGTTAGCCATGGGTTTGTCACCCCTTTATTTTGTTCAGATACAGTCCCTCAATACATAGTCCATTGAGCGTTTTTTTTTCCATAAAAGGGGTTTAAATTTGTCGAAAGCTTTTTCTATATCTATGGAGATGGCCATATAGTTTATATGCTTTATTTTTCTAACATGGTGTATTATATGTATTGATTTGCTTGTGTTGAACCATGACTCAATCATGGAAATGATTCTTTCAATGTGCTGTTGAATTTGGTTTGCTAAGATTTTGTTGAGGATTTTTGCATCTATGTTGATCAAGGATATTGGCCTGTAATTTTCCTTTCTGTAGTATTCTTGTCTGGCTTTGGAATCGGGGTAATCCTGGCCTCATAAAATGAGTAAGGAAGTATTCCCTCCACTTTAACTTTTTGGAAGAATTTGAGAGGACTGAAATGAGTTATTGAAATTTTTGGTAGAATTAATCTGGGAGGTCATCTGGTTCTGGGTTTTTTATTGATAGGAGACATTTTCTTACTGAATCAATCTCCTTGCTTGCTATTAGTCGGTTCAGATTTTTATATGTCCTCATGTGTCAGTCTTGGTAGGTTTTATGTGTCCAGGAATTTATTTCTTCTAGATGATCCAGTTGGCTAGAGTGTAATTATACCTAGCAGTTTCTTATGATCCTTCATATATCTGTGATATTGGCTGTGATGTTTCATCTTTCATTTCTGATTTTATGCTATATTGAAAACGTGAGGCATTGCGGGGAGGTAGTGCTGCTCAGGACTTGGGATACAAACTGGCAGATGTTAAGGTAGGTGATTCTGGTTAACTAAGAAACCCCAAAGTCCTGTGTGGAAGAATTAACTGCCCACACTCTCCTGGTAAGGTATATCATTGGTCAACAAAAGAGCTGGCTCAGAATGTCGGATGAAGGGATCAAATCAATATTCATTATTATGTTGAAAACAAGTCAGGTTGGCTGTGGTCTTTTGACAGCAGGTCAGTGGCTGAATCTAGTAGAACAAAGTTAGGGCAGGTTCGAGGGAGAATCCTGAGACCGGTATTCTTTGTTCCATCCAATCTTGCCTTTCAGTTTCTTCTCCCCACACCTCCAGGATGCCCCTGCACAGCCGTAGGGCCCCCCTCCTTCAGCACCTTGCCTTACAAAGAGGAGAAAACAAGTTCTCCAATGTTAGCATGCATTTAGTCTTCCAAGATTTCTATTTGGGAGAGCTCTAGGAAAAGAGCAGATTACTCTATATCCCCAGGTAAAAATCTGAAATGGTGGAATTTCCTATGACCAGGAGACATATTTTGGGGCAAATGGGCTATTCACAATCGCTGGGACGTGCAGGTGCCTGGTTCTTCTGTGCCTAAAATATGCCTTCAATTTAGTAGGTTAATTCCTCTTCCTCTTTTTCAAAATTCGGGACAATACATGTAGTGACTGAAGAATTTGAATCCAAGTTTCACTATTTAACTACCAGTATGATACCTTGGGCGAATCACTTAATCTTTTCAAGACTCAACTTCATCATGTAAAGTGGAAGTACAAACAATCCCTGGCTTAGAATATTTTGACTCGCAATTTTTCGACTTTAAGGTAGTTTGAAAGTGATAGACATTCAGCAGAAGCCGTACTTGGAGTACCCACACAACCATTCTGCTTTCCACTTTCAGTATAGTATTCAGTATGTTACAAGAGATAGTCAAAGCTTATTTGCTTATAAAATGGGCTTTGTGTTAGATGATTTTGCCTAACTGTAGGATAATATGAGGGTTCTGAGTGTGTTTAAGATAGGCCC
>JAPYYA010005988.1:0-10235 GCA_028533165.1 Leontopithecus rosalia | reverse complement strand
CAGTCTTTGGCTTTTCAATGTTGTCACTGTCTTCATCTCACAGTAATCTGGTAGGGATGCACTGGACTTATTTGTCCCCATTTGGTAGACAGTGAAACTGACCTCCAGAAATGTTCAGTGATGTGTCTTGGCACAGGATAGTGGCTGTTAACATGGTGTGTGAATTCAGACAGATCTGGTTCGAATTCCAGCTCAGGTACTTCCTAGATGTGTGACCTTTGGGAAGTCATTTAACCTTTCTGAACTTTAGTTTACTCATTTCTGAAATGAGGATAGCAATAGTTCTTAATGCAAAAGATAATTGTGAAGACAAGACGTCACAACAGGGCAGGGAAGGACTCAATAAGTGGTGACTGGAGCTTTATGTGCCACCACATGGGAACCAACAGCCCCAGGGTTCTTGCCACTAGCCAATGATTCCTCCCCAACAAAAAGTTCTCCAGAATTTATTGATTTAAGAGCTTTTCCAGATTACTCGCAAAACTCAATCTGATGGAAGCCAAAGCTACTCGCTCAGTTGCCCAGGCTGAGTGCAGTGCAATCTTGGTTCAAAACAACCTCCACTTTCTGGGTTCAATCGATTCTCCTGCCTCAGCCTCCCGAGCAGCTGGGACTACAGGAGCGCATCACCACGCCCAGATAATTTTTGTAAAAAAATTCGTGAAAACCCGTCTCTCTCTTTTTTTTTTTAAAACGGGGTTTTGCCATGTTGGACAGGCTGATTTCGAACTCCTGACCTCAAGTGATCCACCCGCCTCAGCCTCCCAAAGTGCTGGGATTACAGGCGTGAGCCACTGCGCCCAGCCAAAGCCCCGTCTCTACTAAAATACAAAAATTAGCTGGGCATGGTGGCGCATGCCTGTAGTCCCAGCTACTCGGGAGGCTGAGTCAGGAGAATTGCTTGAACCAGGTAGGCAGAGGATGCAGTGAGCCAAGATCACGTCACTGCACTCCAGCCTGGAAACAGAATGAGTCTCAAAAAAAAAACAAACAAAAAAACCCTTTGAGGATAACAGCTGTTATCATCATCTGAGCATTACAACTGAGGAACTGAGGCGTAGAAAGGTTAAGCAATTTAACCCAAAAGCACACTGCCATCCAGAGATGGTGGATATGACAAAAAAAAAGTCCTTGCCTTGATAGCCCTATTGTTTGAGATAGTTAAACAATTTCACGACTATCTGTTTCACTTCAATTGTGGTAGAAAAGAGAACAGAATATATAGCATGAGGACATGCATGTCTTAGGAGGGGCTTACCCTGTAAGGAGCCAGGGAGACAGGGTGGTCAGAGGAGGCTTCCTGAAGAAGCATCATTTGGATAGAGACCTGAAGTATGAGTAGAAGTTAGCTGGGCAGGCCAGGCATGGTGGCTCACACCTGTAATCCCAGCACTTTGGGAGGCTGAAGTAGGAGGATCGCTTAAACCCAGGAGTTTGAGACCAGCCTGGGCAACATAGTGAGACCCTGTCTCTCTCTCTCTCTCTTTTTTTTTCAGAAAGATTCTTGTTCTGCCCAGGCTGGAGTGCAGCGGTGCAATATCGCCTCACTGTAACCTCTCCCTCTTGGGTTCACACGATTCTCCTGCCTCAGCCTCCTGGGTAGCTGGGACTACAGGTGCGTGCTACAATGCCCAGCTAATTTTTTGTATTTTTAGTAGAGATGGGGTTTTACCATGTTAGCCAGGATGGGTGAGACCCTGTCTCTCAAAAAAGAAAAATTAGCTGGGCATGGTAGAACACACTTATAGTCCCAGTTACTTGGGAGACTAAGGGGGAGGGTTACTTGAGCCCAGGAGGTTGAGGCTATAATGAGCCGTGATTGTACCACTGCATTCCAGCCTGGGTGGCTAGCCACAGAGGAAGATCTTGGCTCAAAAATAAAATAAAATAAGCTGGGCAAAGAGAGGGACAAAAGGTAGAGGGAAAGAAGTCCAGGTAGAGAGACCAGCATGTGCAGCTCCTGGGTAGAACAGAGCAGGGCACAGTAAAGAAGAGAAAGGTAACAAAGGAACAAGTCACGGGAGTTGAGGTTGGAAACACAGACAGAAACATTTAGCAGGGAGCACTGGGCCAGTTTAAGAAGTTTGATTTTTTAAATTTTGTTTTTGAGAAGGAGCCTTAATGGTGCTTCTAACCTTTGTTGCCCAGGCTGGAGTATAGTGGCGCCATCTTGGCTCACTGCAACCTCCGCCTCCCAGGTTCAAGCAATTCTCCTGCCTCAGCCTCCCAAGTGGCTGGGATTAGAGGCATGCACTACAACACCCCACCAATTTTTGTATTTTTAGTAGAGATGGGGTTTCGCCATGTTGGCCAGGCTAGTCTCAAATTCCTGGCCTCAAGTGATTTGCCAACTTCAGCCTCCCAAAGTGCTAGGATTATAGGCATGAGCCATTGCGCCCGGACAGAAGTCTGATTTTTTTTTTTTTGAGACGGATTCTTGTTCTGTCACTCATGCTGGAGTGCAGAGGCACGATCTCGGCTCTCTGCAAAATCTGCCTCCCAGATTCAAGCAATTCTCTTGTCTCAGCCTCCCTAATAGCTGGGACTACAGTAGCAGGCCACCACGCCGGCTAATTTTTGTATTTTTAGTAGAGATGGGGTTTTACCATATTGGTCAGGCTGGTTTCAAACTCCTGGCCTCAGGAGATCCACCCATCTCGACCTTCCAAAGTGCTGGAATTACAGACATGAGCCACTGTACCTGGCTCAGGAGTCTGATTTTTATCCCAACACCAACAGGGAGGTACAAAAGGATTTTAAACTAGGAAATGCCATGATTGGCTGTATTCTGGGTACAGAGCAAGACAGATGCAGGGAAGCCAGATTGGAGTCTCTCCTTCAAGGTCCAGTTGAAAAACTGAAACCTCTCTACAGCCTTCTGTGGACCTGGCCTCAGAGCAGATCACATTTCACCATCACCTGCTTAGTCTGTCCCCAGTACACAGAGACTATTACAATTCTACCTCCAGCAGCCACACAGCAGCTGCCCCCATCAGGCCAACGTTAGTCGTTGAACAAAAGGTTGGTTGAACAAAACAGCCAAGAAACAGCGAAGCCAGTTTAATCCAAATCTAATTTCCTAAAAATCTTAAAAATGAATCAGAGCTCAGGGGAAGACACAGAGGCTGCCAGATTGTCAGTGCCTTACTCTTTCTGGTAAATGGATTTTAATAAAATCAATATCTGCTCTGTGATAATTACTGCCCCCCTATCTTTCCTCTGAAGACTTTCTCAGACAGTTTGAGTCTAATTACTAGAAACCGCAGTTTCATCTCTACCCTTTCTTTTTCTTTTTTTTTTGAGACGGAGTTTCGCTCGTTACTCAGGCTGGGGTGCAATGGAGCGATCTCGGCTCACTGCAACCTCCGTCTCCTGGGTTCAGGCAATTCTCCTGCCTCAGCCTCCTGAGTACCTGGGATTACAGGCACGCGCCACTGTGCCCAGCTAATTTTTTGTATTTTTAGTAGAGATGGGGTTTCACCATGTTGACCAGCATGGTCTCAATCTCTTGACCTCGTGATCCACCTGCCTGGGCCTCCCAAAGTGCTGCAATTACAGGCATGAGCCACCGCACCCGGCCCATCTCTACCCTTTTTTGTTGATGATCAAATATGTCAGTAAACTACTCATAAATGAAACAAAAACTCATGCTTTTCTGTGTTTGGATCCTTCCTTACAGACCATGATGCTTTCTTGGGCTTGTCTCCAGGTTCCAAGATTGGCAGCTGCTTCATGGTGTCCTATGCATAAGAAAGAAAGGTACTTTTTAGACATTTCTGGTTATCTTCTTCCTAAAACACAGGACAAATCAGTTCAACCTCCTCTTTAAAACCTTTCCTATTGAATGTTCTAATTTCTAGGGCCTGATTAATTTAAATAAGCACCACCAACCTTTCATTTTTATTTATTATGTATGTATGTATGTATGCATGTATGTATTTGAGTCGGAGTTTCACTGGAGTTGGAGTTTCACTCATGTTGCCCAGGCTGGAGTGCAATAGGACGATCTCAGCTTACTGCAACCTCCACCTCCCAGGTTCAACCAATTCTCCTGCCTCAGCCTCCTGAGTAGCTGGAATTACAGGCATGTGCCACCACGTCTGGCTAATTTTTTTTTTTTTGAGACGGAATCTTGCCCTGTCTCCAGGCTAGAGTGCAGTGGCACAATCTCAGCTCACTGCAACCTCCACCTCCTGGGTTCACATGATTCTCCTGCCTCAGCCTCCCAAGTAGCTGAGACTACAGGCACATACCACCAAGCTCAGCTGATTTTTGTGATTTTAGTAGAGATGGGGTTTCACCGTGTTGGCCAGGATGGTCTCGATCTCTTGACTTCATGATCTGCCTGCCTGGGCCTCTCAAAGTGCTGGGATTACAGGCATGAGCCACTGCGCCCAGCTTTATTTTTTATTTTATTTTTTCTGAGACGAAGTCTCACTGTGTCACCCAGGCTGGAGTGTAGTAGCATGATCTCAGCTCACTGGGTTGAGAGGCAGAGTAGCCTCTGCCTCCTGGGTTCAAGCAATTCTCCTGCCTCAGTCTCCTAAAGTGCTAGGATTGCAGGTGAGAGCCACCGGTCCTAGCCTATTTATTTTTTTTTAATGAAAAATAGAAACGGGGCCAGGCACAGTGGCTCACACCTGCAATCCCAACACCGGGAGGCTGTGGCGGGTGGATTGCCTGAGGTCAGGAGTTTGAGACAAGCCTGACCAACATGGTGAAACCCCATCTCTATTAAAAATACAAAAATTAGCCCACAGTGGTGGTGTGCACCTGTAGTTCCAGCTGCTCAAGAGGCTAAGGCAGGAGAATTGCTTGAACCGGGAGGTGGAGGCAGCAGTGAACTGAGATCTTGCCACCGAACTCCAGCCTGAGCAACAGAGCAAGACTCATCTCAAAAAAAAAAGTCCAGGCGCAGTAGCTCACACCTATAATCCCAGAACTTTGGGAGGCCAAGGTGGGTGGATCACCTGAGATCAGGAGTTTGAGACCAGCCTGGCCAACATGGTGAAACCCCATCCCTACTAAAAGCACCACAATTAGCTGGGTGTAGTGGCATATGCCTGTAATCCCAGCTACTTGGGAGGCTGAGACAGAATTGCTTGAACCCAGGAGAGAGAGGTTGCAGTGAGCCGTGACTGTGCCACTGCACTCCAGCCTGGGTGACAGAGCAAGACTTTGTCTCAAAAAAAAAAAACCAAACAAATAAATAATAAATAAATTATAAATAAAGAGACAGAAATACTGAACTCTAGGATAAATCTTGGCCTCAGCATAGCATAGAAAGTAAAGCCTTCCGGTGTGAACCTTTTTTTCTGGGAACTCGCCTCCACAATCTCTTGCATTGTTGGGTTTTTTGCTGTTTGTATAATATGTCTGGCCTTTTCATAATCTTGCAGTCTGTGCTGCTTCCCCTATCTGGAGTGTCCCTTCCCTTCTGGGAAATTTGCAAACTCCTAGTCAACCTTGAAAGCCCAGTTCAAAAGTCCCTTCCTTAGTGAAACCTTAACTGATTTGTCACTTTTCTCTTCCACCCTCTTCCAAGTTACTTCCTTCTCCCACCCACTGGGCTCTGAAGGTATTAAGCCACCACCACTACAGGAATCATTTGGAATGCGTTTATCTATTTAATGCCCTTAGACTAGATTCTAGACTAAATTCCACTAGACTAAGTTCCTAGGGGGCTGGGCCTGTCAGATTCATTCTGAGTACCTACCAATGGACCTGGCATAGAGTAGAAGTCGGCGAGTGACGAGTGAATGAAGAAAGGAAATAGATCGAGAGATGAATGGATAAATCCCACCTGCGGCCTAGGCCACTGACCACTGTCCCCAAAGTCCAGAGGTCTGTGAGGTTGGCTTCATGTTGGCGGGACCTCCCGCAGTCGCTGCCACTACTCGCCCCCCAAATCTCATCCCCACGTGGCAGTTCTAGGGGATAGGAGACGCGGTCGGGAGAAAACAGGCTGGTTTATTTCGGTCAAAGTGGATGGGACGGAGCCAGAGAAGTCCCTTCCTAATTCTTTCCACCCGGCTTGGGCCTACTCCCCTATAGGATTCGGACCCCCTGCCCAAGATTGTGATAGACCCTGGTTCCGGGGAACCCCGACCCCTACGCGCGAGCCCCGGACCGCATTACCTGCGGCGACTTAGGCCAGTTGCGAGCCGTGACTCCGCCCCGGAGGGGCGGGGCTTAGGTCCGGGCTCCCCACTCCCGGGACCCGGAAGAGCGTGCGGGCCAACCGCTCCCTCCTCCCTGCTAGGCCCCCAGGGCCGGGTACTGCCTTCTTGGGCTGGCGGTGGAGGACCCCACCCCCACCGCCCACAAGACCCGGAGTGTCCGCCAGGCTGTGCATTTCTCGGGTATCACGCGGGCTGGGCCTTCCCTGGATCCCTCCCTCCCGGACGGGATAAATAAGCCGGGGCTGCTTGGATACGACTTGTGCAATGCCTGGTTCGGGCGTCCGTTTGGCTAACCCAAATTTCTGCGATAGCTGATCTACTCTCTAAGGGACTAACGGGGCCGGGCGCCACCACACTCCAGCCTGGGCAACGGCGCAAAAACTCAGTCTAAAAAAAAAAAAAAAAAAAGTGGGCCGGGCATGGTGGCTGACGCCTGTAATCCTAGCACTTTGGGAAGCCAAGGCGTGTGCATTGCTTGGGGTCAGGAGTTCGAGACCAGCCTGTTAACATGGTGAAACCCGTCTCTACTAAAAATACAAAAAGGAGCTGGGCCTGGTGGCGGGTGCCTGTAATCCTAGCTATTCCGGAGGCTGAAGCAGTAGAATCGCTTGAACTCGGAGGGCGGGGAGGGCGTGGAGGTTGCTGCCAGCCGAAATCCACCACTTTAAACTCCGTCTGAAGGGGAGGAGGGGGCGGGGGTATAACAGTTAACGCTTTAAGTTACAACGATTGTTAACGGTTTCAGAAGGGGAGAACTGAGCATGCAATCTGCTTGCGCAGTTTTCAGGCCTGCTCAAGATTTGGTGGTTTAAACAGCTGATTCATTCCATAATTGCCATTTGTAATTATGGCAGGTGCCTGTAATCCCAGCGACTTGGGAGGCTGAGGCAGGAGAATCACTTGAACCCGGGAGATAAAGGTTGTAGTGAGTCAAGGTCGCGTCACTGCACTCCAGTCTGGGTGACAGAGCAAGACTCTCAAAGATTTCTATCATAGTTGTGGTGGGGAATACATGAGATAATGTAAATAAAAGTGCTCAGCAAGCCAGATGCGGTGGCTCACGCCTGTAATGCTAGCACTTTGGGAGGCTGAGGTGGGTGGATCACAAGGTCAAGAGATCGAGACCATCCTGGTCAACATGGTGAAACCCCGTCTCTACTAAAAATACAAAAAATTAGCTGGGCATAGTGGCACATGCCTGTAATCCCAGCTACTCAGGAGGCTGAGGCTGGAGAATTGCCTGAACCCAGGAGGCAGAGGTTGCAGTGAGCCGAGATCACGCCATTGCACTCCAGCCTGGGTGACAAGAGCGAAATTCCGTCTCAAAAAAAAAAAAAAAAAAAAAAAAAGTGCTCAGCACCCAGCAGCTGGCAGAGTTCTCTGTCAGGGGTAAAGCTATTCCTGACTATAAATGAACTATGTCTCTAGATGTGTTCATCTACATTATCTTTGATTTAGTTCATAACCATAGGTTCTCTATGTCTTTCCTGAAAATGGAGAGGTGGCTCTCTTATGTCTATGTTTCAAAGAACTCCAGTCTCTGATTCAAAACAGGAGCTCCCGGAGTATAGAGCTATGGTAGCTTAGTGGAAGAGGTCAAACATACTTGGGTTAAAAATGCAGGTTGCAGGCCAGGTGCGGTGGCTCATGCCTCTAATACCAGCACTTTAGGAGGCTGAGACAGGTGGATCACTTGAGGTCAGAAGTTTGAAACCAGCCTGGCCAACACAGTGAAAACCTGTCTCCAGCTGGGCGAGGTGGCTCAAGTCTATAATCCCAGCACTTTGGGAGGCCAAGGCGGGCAGAACGTGAGGTCAAGAGATCGAGACCATCCTGGCCAACATGGTGAAAACCCATCTCTGCTAAAAATACAAAAAATTTAGTTTGTCATGGTGGCGTGCCCCTGTAGTCCCAGCTACCTGGGAGGCTGAGGCAGAAGAATTGCTTGAACCTGGGAGGCAGAGGTTGCAGTGAGCTGAGATCACCACTGCACTCCAGACTGGTGCCTGGTGACAGCGAGATTGTCTCAAACAAACAAAACAACAAAAAAAGAAAACCTGTATCTACTAAAAATACAAAAATTAGCTGGACATGGTGGTGTGTACCTGTAATCCCAGCTACTTGGGAGGCTGAGGCAGGAGAATTAACTTGAATCTGGGAGGTGGAGGTTGCAGTGAGCCGAGATCGTGCCACTGCACTCCAGCCTGGGGAACACAGCAAGACTCCGTCTCAAAAATAAAAAATCCAGGGTTCCATACTAACCATCTAACTCTGACAGTTGGCAAGTTACCCACTCTGAACCCTAGTTCCTCATCTATAGAATGAGGATAGTAATACCTACTATGCAGGCAGAGCTGTTGAGAGGATGTGCTAATACAGGTGAAAAGCCAAGTTGGTGAAAGGAATCTTTTAGCTACTTGAAACCACAACCAAAATTTATTGAAAACAAATGGAATTTAAGGTCTGCAGCTCTCCTCACTGCTCAAATGTCTTATTTCAAACGTATGGAGGCATTGTGAGTTTCCACATTATTGGAAAAATCCCCATTGACTGTCTGCCAAAGAGAAGTTTAGGGATATTCAGTCATTCCGCTTTCCTTCAGGAAAGAAAAACAAAACCAGGTTGGCTCCGCCATATGTCCATGTGCATCTCCATGTACATTTCTGCTAAGAGCTGCAGAATGCTCTGATGTCTCTGGTGTTTTCTGGCTAGCTCTGTTTCAAGGTGCCATGTTGGAGTGGCACATCAACAAGGAAAATTGGAAGAGGCTTGTGGTAAAATAGCAACCAGTTTTCATTGGGAGACCTGTGCATTTATTTATTATTTATTTAGAGATGGAGTCTTGCTGTGTCACACAGGGTGAAGTGCAGTGGTGCCATTTCAGTTCACTGCAACCTCCGCCTCCTGGGTTCAAGCAATTCTCCTGCCTCAGCCTCCCAAATAGCTGGGATTACAGGCATGGCCACCACGTATGGCTAATTTTTGTACTTTTAGTAGAGACAGCATTTCACCGTGTTGGCCAGGCTGGTCGAAAACTCCTAGTCTCAGGTGATCCGTCTGCATTGGCTTCGCAAAGTGCTGGGATTACAGGTGTGAGCCACCATGCGTGGTGAACCTTTGTTTTTAGAAATCATATTTGAGAGTGCGAAATACCTGAGATCTGTTTTCTTTTTTCACCATTGTCTATAATTTTTATTTTTTTCTATTTTCTATTTTTGATTTTATTTATTTATTTTGAGATGGAGTCTAGCTGGGTGCAGTGTCATGATCTTGGGTCACTGCAACATCTGCCTCCTGTGTTCAAGTAATTCTCCTGTCTCAGCCTCCCAAGTAGCTGGGACTACAGGTGCATGCCACCATGCCCAGCTAATTTTTGTATTTTTGGTAGAGACAGGATTTCACCATGTTGGCCAGGCTGGTCTTGAACTCCGAATCTCAAGTGATCCACCCACCTCTGCCTCCAAAAGTGCTCGTATTACAGCTGTAAGCCACTGTGCCTGGCATGAGATCTATTTTTTAAAATGGAAATCGAGGCTTAGAGAATTTAAAATAACTACCTCACACAAATGGCAAAACCAGGAATCCAAATCTCTCATTTCTTGAAAGGAAGACTAAGAATGCATTCCAGTCATCAAGCTCTATTACACTGTCTCCATACCAAAGCACTGGAAGTGTCTAACACCTCTCCTAAAAGCTTGCCCAGCATTCCAATGCGTGTTTTCTTCTTTCTCTCTGCTGTGGATGTGAAGAATGATGTTCGTTCAATGAGGTGGGTCTGCAGGAGGGAGCTTCCTGCTGTCAGATAGTGTGGTAATGTGAGGACTGTCAACCTGTTTTCACTGGAACAGCACACCATTGACCTCTTCACTGATGCATTAGCAACAGAAGTAATGAATGCTGGTGAGACCTTCCTTTTAAGCATTTTACAGTTGATAAAGAACATACACATCCATCTCCCTATTTTTCTTTTTTTTTTTTTTTTTTGAGACGGAGTTTCGCTCTTGTTGCCCAGGCTGGAGTGCAATGGCGCGATCTCGGCTCACCGCAACCTCC
>JAPYYA010005987.1:0-10236 GCA_028533165.1 Leontopithecus rosalia | reverse complement strand
AGTTCTTAGTTTCTTTACATTGGGCTACAGCATGTTCTTTTAACTCACAGAAGTTTCTTATTATCCATACCCTGAAGCCTGATTCTGTTATTGGGATGCGCTGGTTCTCCATCAAGCCTTGTTCCATTGTTGATGAGGAACTGTGATCATCTTTAGAGGGAGAGGCGTTCTGATTTTGAGTATTCTCAGCCTTTTTACGCTGGTTTCTTCCCATCATTGTAAATTTATCCTCCTGTCATCTTTGAAATTACCAATTTTCAGATTAGGTCTTTTGAGTGGACGTCCAAGTTGTTCCCAGGGCCAGAACAGCAGCATTAAGACTGATGGTGTTTTTCTGCCCAGGCTTCTCCGTCTGGGTTCCTTCTTGTGTCTGTAATAGGCGACTTTGCCTTCCTGGAGCTCCAAACCTCGGTCAGAAGGGGAACCAGTCCCGTTTACTCTGAGCCGAGAGCTGCTGGCACAACCGCTGTGCCAGCCTCAGGAGTCTTGCTGGGGACCCATGTAGCTCCTCCAAACCTCGGTCAGAAGGGGAGCCAGCACCGTTTACTCTGCTCCGAGAGCTGCCGTGCCAAGGTGCTGGCAAAACCACTGCGCCGGCCACAAGAGTTGCACTGGCGACCCGCGTGGCTCCTCCACTGGGAATCTTCTGCTCCTGAGCGACCAGAATTTGTCTGAAAGTGTGGCGTCCTCTAGTTCTGTGCACTTTCACTGAGAGCTGCAATCCCAAGATGATAGCGATTGGCCATCTTGGATCGTTCTCTCTATCCATTTCATGTTTAGGAGATCTGTAGTGATGTCCCTTCTTAATTTCTGTTATTAGTAATTTGTGTCATCTATGTTTTCTTTGTTAGCCTGTTGAGAGGCTAATTTTATTCATCCTTTCAAAGAACCAGCTTTTGGTATTACTGATTTTACTATTTTTTCTGTTTTCAACTTCATTGACTTTCGTTGAGGTTTTTTCTTTGTTTGTGACAGGGTCTTGCTTTGTTGACCAGGCAGGGGTGCAGGGTCATGATCACGGTTCACTGTAGCCTCCACCTCCTGGGCTCAAGGGATGCTCCCACCTCAGCACCCCAGTAGAGAGGACTATAGGCATGTGCCACCAATTTTCAAATTTTTGTAGAGATGGAGTCTAGCTGTGTTGCACAGGCTGGTCTCAAACTCCTGGCCTCAGTGATCCTCCCACATTGGCCTCCCAAAGTGCTGAGATTACAGGCATAAGCCACCATGCTTGTCCTCGAATTTTTATTATTTCTTTTCTTCTGCTTGCTTTGGATTTAGTTTTCTTTTTTTTTTTTTTAAGTTTCCTAAGGTGGAAGCTTAGATGATTGACATAGATTTTCTTCCTTATCTAACCATTAAGTGCTATAAATTTCCCCCAAGACCTGCTTTTGTTGCACCCCACAAATCTTAAGTTGTATCTGCTGTCAGTGCCAAGATTTTAACTTCTCTTGAGATTTCTTGTTTGACCCATTTGTCATTTAGAAGTGTGCTGTTTGATCTTTACGTATTTTTGTGATTTTTCAGCTGCGTGTGGTGGCTCATGCCTGTAATTCCAGCAAACTTTGGGAGATTGAGGCAGGTGGATCACAAGGTCAAAAGATCGAGACCATCCTGGCCAACATGGTGAAACTCCATCTCTACTAAAAATACAAAAAGTAGCTGGGGGTGGTGGTGCGTGCCTGTAATCCAGCTGCTTTGGAGGGTGAGGGAGAAGAATTGCTTGAACTCAGGAGGCAGAAGTTGCAGTGAGCTGAGCTCACACCACTGCACTCCAGCCTGGCAACAGAGCAAGACTCCATTTCCAAAAGAAAAAAAAAGGAGATTTTCTAGCTGTCTTTGATTAGTTTAATTCTGTTGAGATCTGAGAGCATACATTGTATGATTTCAGTTCTTTCAGATTTGTTAGGAGGCGTTTCATGGCCCACAGTCTGGTCTGTCTTGATGAGTATTCTATGTGAGCTTGTAAAGAATGTATAATCTGCACGTTTTGGATGAAGCAATCTGTATATGTTAATTATATACACTTGATTGATGGTGCTGTTGAGTTTTACTACATTCTTACCGATTTTCTACCTGCTGGATCTATCCATTTCTGATAGAGGGGTATTTAAATCTCCAGCAATAATAGTAGCTTTGTCTATTTCTCCTTGCAGTTCTGTTAGCTTGTATCTCGTGTACTTTGATGCTGTTAGGTGCACACACATTAAGGATTGTTATGACTTCTTGGAATATTGACCTCTTTATCATTAAGTTATGCCCTCTTTATCCAAGATAACTTTCCTTGATATGACATCTGCTCTGGGCCAGGCACAGGGTCTGACATCTGTAACCCAGAACTTTGGGATTCTGTGGTGGGAGGATCGATTGAGGTTAGGAGTTTGAGACCAGCCTGGGCAATGTAGCAAGACCCCATGTCTATAAAAAAAAATTTGGACTGGGTACAGTGGCTCATGTTTGTAATCCCAGCACTCTGGGAGTCTGAGGTGGGCAGATTATGAGTTCAGGAGTTTGAGACCATCCTGGCCAACATAATGAAAAGCTGTCTCTACTAAAAATACAAAAGAATTGGTTGGGCATGGAGGCGTGTGCCTGTAATCCCAGCTGCTCAAGAGGCTGAGGCAGGAGAATCGGTTGAACCTGGGAAGTGGAGGTTGCAGTGAGCCGAGATCGTGCCACTGTACTCCAGCCTGGGGATAGAGCTGGACTCCGTCTCAAAAAAAATTTGAAGTGTACTTTGTCTGAAATTAATCTACTACCCGGCAGTGGATTTAATTGCTAACATAATGTATAACGGCCAAAAAGTCTGAAATCTCAGGGTAGTATCCACTATACATGTTTTAGATTAATAATTAGACCCGTTGATGCAAATATTAGAGGTGCTACACCCATAAAGATATGTCATAGTTGAAAAAACACATATTAAACATATACCTTGAGATGTAATATATAGTGTGTGTGTGTGTGTGTGTGTGTGTGTGTGTGTGTGTGTGTGTGTGTAATTATTTTTTTTGGATGCAGTAGCTCTGTTTCCCAGGCTGGAGTGCCGTAGTGCAACTTGGCTCACTGCAACGTCTGCCTCCCAGGTTCAAGCGATTCTTCTTTTTTTTTTTTTTTTGAGACGGAGTTTCGCTCGTTACCCAGGCTGGAGTGCAATGGTGCGATCTCGGCTCACCTGACTCCTGGGTTCAAGCGATTCTCCTGCCTCAGCCTCCCGAGTAGCTGGAACTGTAGGCGTGTGCCACCATGCCCAGCTAATTTTTGTATTTTTAGTAAAGATGGGGTTTCACCACGTTGACCAGGATGGTCTTGATCTCTTGCCCTCATGATCCACCTGTCTCGGCCTCCCAAAGTGCTGGGATTATAGGTATGAGCCACCGCGCCTGGCCCCCCCCCCTTTTTTTTTTTAATAGAGACCGGGGTTTCACCTTCTTGGCCAGGATGGTCTCAATGTCTTGGCCTCATGATCCACCCACCTGTGCCTCCCAAAGTGCTGGGATTACAGGTGTGGGCCACTGTGCCCAGCCTATTGAAGCAATTCTTATGGGTTAGGCTCCGTGTTGGCCAGGCTGGTCTCAAACTCCTGACCCCAAGTAATCCGGCCGCCTTAGCCTCCCATCATGTTGGTATTACAGGCGTGAGCGAGAATCCAGAATCCAGAAAATGTAATTAACAGAAATGTATAGAAACTGTAGTTCTTGACTTTTCATACACCTTGATTTTTTTTTTTTTTTTTGAGACAAGGTCGTACTCTAAACTGAGGCTGGAGTGCAGTGTCATGATCACGGCTCAGTATAGCTTTGAACTCCTGGGCCATCCTCCCACCTCAGCCTCTGGAACAGCTGGGACTACAGGCATGCACCACCATGCTGGCTAGTGTTTAAATTTTTGTAAAAATACAGTCTCCCTTTGTTGGCAACCAGTCTTTTTCTGGGCTGCAGTCATCCTCCCGCCTCATCCTTCCAAAGTGCTGGGATTACAGGTGTGAGGCCCTGCACCCGGCCAATCTATTTGTGAATGAGAGAGCTGTGCGGTTTTCCTTCTCTGTCACCGTATCTGCTGCATAGTAAGGTTATGCCAGCCTCTAAGGGTAGTTGGGGGAAGATTTCCTCTCGACTAGTATTTTTTGTCGGGGTAGATTAGGTTTAGGTTTTTTGATTGCCCTAATTGTGTGGCTAATGATGATGAATGCTCTTGTAACCACCACCCAGTTCAAGACCTAGAACTTGGCCTGTTTTCCCACATGCCCCTCAAATACTGTGTCCCGGTCACAACCGCCTCTTTCTTCCCTCAAAGTAACGCTCTCATGACTTTTATAGTAATCATTTATTGCCTTTCACCCAGATGTGGAACCCCAAACGTTATTTAACTTTTGCTCATTTTTGAATGTCGTCTTTACTCTTCCCCCTTTTTTACTTTTGGAAGCTCCTGGGTGAAGACCTAGAGTTATGTATAGTGAGGGTTTTGGTAATTGCGTCCTCATAGGGGTGTCCGCGAATTTCTTTTATATCATAGTGTATCTGGAGATAAGATTCCGTTTCATTTTTGGGGAGGTGGTGGCACATATGATCTTGTATCAGAAGTTACACAATGTACAATTGTGTCTGTTTTGTGTTAGTAGTCATTGGTGCTCAGTCATTTTGGTGCCTAGACCCAAATTTATATATTTATTTATTTTTGAGATGGAGTTTTGCTGTGTCACCCAGGCTGGAGTGCAGGCAGGCTCTCGGCTCACCACAACCCGTGCCTCCTGGGTTCAAGTGATTCGCCTGCCTCAGCCTCCTGAGTAGCAGGGATTACAGATGTGTTCCACTGTGCCCAGCTAATTTTTGTGTTTTTTTAGTAGAGATGGCATTTAGCCATATTGGCCAGACGGGTCCTGAACTCCTGACCTCAGGTGATGGACCAGCCTTGGCCTCCCAAAGTGCTGGGATTACAGGTGTGAGCCATTGTGCCCAGCTGGGGTTAAAATTTCCTTTAATGAAACCTGGTTTCATTCTGTTACCCAGGCTGTAGTGGAGGGGCACAGTCATACCTCACTGCAGCCTTGACTTCTGGGTTCAAGCAGTAGTCTCACCTCAGCCTCCTAAGTATCTGGGGCCACAGGGCATGTACCGTCATGACCAGCAAATCTTTTTGTTTTTTGTAGAGATAAGGCTTTGCTTTGTTGCCCAGGCTGGTCTCAAACTCCTGGCTGAAGGGATCTCCTCACCTCAGCCTCCCAATGTGTTAGGATTACAGGTGTGAGCCGCAATGCCTGGCCTAGATCCATTCAATTTTTTCTTCTTTTTTTTTTTTTATTACAAAGAGCTCTTGGTATGGAGATCCATTAATTTTTAACAAACTGGCTAGACATGGTGGCTCACACCTGTAATCTCAGCACTTTGGGAGGCCTAGGCAGGCAGATCACAAGGTCAGGAGTTCAAGACCAGCCAGACCAACACGGTGAAACCCTGTCTCTACTAAAAATACAAAAAGTAGCCAGCTATGGTGGCGTGCACCTGTAATCTCAGCTACTCAGGAGGCTGAGGCAGGAGAATTGCTTAAACCTGGGAGGCAGAGGTTGCAGTGAGTCGAGATGGCACCACTGTACTCCAGCCTGGGTGACAGAGTGAGAGTCCGTTTCAAAAACAAAAAAAAATTTTATCTTTATCCTTCTCCATCTCTTCAGTATTCTGAATTCTTTTTTTTTAATTTTTTTTTTTTTTGAGACGGAGTTTTGCTCTTGTTACCCAGTCTGGAGTGCAATGGCGTGATCTCGGCTCACCGCAACCTCCGCCTCCTGGGTTCAGGCAATTCTCCTGCCTCAGCCTCCTGAGAAGCTGGGATTACAGGCATGCGCCACCGTGCCCAGCTAATTTTTTGCATTTTTAGTAGAGAGGGGGTTTCACCATGTTGATCAGGATAGTCTCGATCTCTTGACCTCGTGATCCACCCACCTCGGCCTCCCAAAGTGCTAGGATTACAAGCTTGAGCCACTGCGCCCGGCCTTTTTTTTTTTTTGAGACGGAGTTTTCGCTCTTGTTACCCAGGTTGGAGTGTAATGGCTCGATCTCGGCTCACCGCAACCTCCGCCTCCTGGGTTCAGGCAATTTTCCTGCCTCAGCCTCCCAAGTAGCTGGGATTACAGTAGATGGGATTACAATGCCCTGCTAATTTTTCTTATATATTTAGTAGAGACGGGGTTTCACCATGTTGACCTGGATGGTCTCGATCTCTTGATCTTGTGATCCACCCGCCTGGGCCTCCCAAAGTGCTGGGATTACAGGCTTGAGCCACCGCGCCCGGCCCTTTTTTTTTAATTTTTAAAGAAACTGCTGAATGTGTTAGCTGGAAAGTGTTCTAGTTACCACTGGGTAAGCTGGTGGTAGAGTTTATAGAATTCTGGTAAATTGGTACCAAGAAGTAGGGTGTTAATGAGAAATACCTGAACATGTGGAAGCAGCTTTGAAACTGGGTATAATGGGCAGAGGGTAGAGTAATTTGGAGGAGCAGACTAGAAAAAGCCCATATTCTGATGAAGGCTTAGAAGACAAGAAAGCTAGGAAAAGATTTGGAACTCCTTAGAGATTTATTAAGTGTCTATGACTAGAATGCTGATAGAAATATGGACCGTAAAGGTCATTCTGATGCGGTTTCAGGTGGAATTGAGAAAGGCGGCATTGGAAGCTGCAATAAAGGCTGTCTCTGTTATAAATTCGCAAAAGCCTGGCTGGACTGTATCCATGCCTGAGGGCTTCGTGGAGGCCTAATTTAAGAGTGATGAAGTAGGGTATGTGGCAGTAGAAATTTCTTTCCTTTTTTTTTGAGGTGGAGTTTTGCTCTTGTTGCACAGGCTAGAGTGCAGTGGCATAATCTCAATTTACTGCAACTTCTGCCTCCTGGGTTCAAGTGATTCTCCTGCCTCAGTCTCCCAAGTAGCTGGGATTACAGGTGCCCACCATCACACCTGGCTAATTTTTTGTATTTTTAGTTCAGATGGGGTTTCACTGTGTTGGCCAGGCTGTTTTTGAACTCCTGACCTCAGGCAGTCCACCCGCCTCAGCCTCCCAAAGTGCTGGGATTACAGGCATGAGCCACTGTGCCCAGCCAGCACTAGAGATTTCTAAGCAAAATGTAGGAGGAGTTGCATGCTTACTTTTGGCTATTTGTGCTGAAATTCAGAAGCAAAAGAGCAATTTAAAGACAGAAGTTATGTTAAAAGGGAAGCAGAGTGGAAAAAGTTGGAAAACTCTCAGTCCGGCCTCACAGTGAAAAAACGTGTTCTGGAGGTGGAAGCTAAGGTTGAACCCTAGTGATCCTTTGCTAAAGAGATTAGCACAGATGGAAGGGTGCTGTTATTCACAATAGTAGAAGAAAGACTGAAGGCATTTCAGAGGTTTTCAAGGTTGCCCCTCACATTACAGGCCTAGAGGTCTAAGAGGGCACAGTGGCTTCAGGAGACTGACCAGTCACTCAGTCTCCATCGTTTGCTGCTCAGAGTTGCCTTGGGACTCTGCTCTCTGTACCTCATCACAGTGCTCTGTGGCTGCCCAGCTATGAGTGACCCTAGGTGCAGCTCTTGACCTCCAGAACGTACAAGTCATACACTTTGGTGGCATCCATCTGCAGCTATTTTTGCAGACTTGCAGTAAACAAGAGCTGTGGAGGTTTGGCAATTTCCACCCTGATTTCAAAGGATGTTATCAAAAGCCAGAAGGACTAAGCATAGACCTGTAAGGATGGAGCAACTGCAGAGAGTCCCCACCAGAGCATGTGGGGCAGAAATGTGAGGTTGGGGCTGCTGCAGAGTCCCCACTAGTGCAATACCTAGTGGAACTATGGGAGCAAGAGTGCTATTAGGACCCCAAAACTGTGGAGTAACCAGCAGCATGCAACACCCACCTAGGAAGTCTAGGCATGAGACCCCAAAGTATATAAGTCACCATTTGGGATGCACCCAACAAAGCTGGAGGTGCTGGGCTGCCCGAGGCCTAGGGATCAAGCTGTGACCTCAGTGTGTCCAGGAGGCAGCACATGGAGTCAAAAGAGAAGATTCTCCAGCTTGAAGACTTACGGTCTGCCTTGCTGGGTTTTAGACTTTATTGGGGCCTCTTACTTTTTTGTTTTCTTTTGCTTATTCTCCGCTTTTGGAATGTGAATGTTTGTTTTATGCCTGTACCACTATTGTCTTTTTTTTTGAGACAGAGTCTTGCTCTGTCACTCAGGCTGAAGTGCAGTGGTGCAATCTTGGCTCACTGCAACCTCGCCTCCCTGGTTTAAGCAATTCTCCTGCCTCAGTCTTCCGAGTAGCTGGGACTACAGGCACATGCCACCACACCTGGCTAATTTTTTGTATTTTTAGTAGAGATGGGGTTTTACCTTGTTAGCCAGGATGGTCTTGATCTCCTGACCTTGTGATCCACCTGCCTAAGCCTCCCAAAGTGTTGGGATTGCAGGCGCGAGCCACCGTGCCCAGCCCACTACTGTCTCTTGAGAGTAGGCTCACAGATGATACTCGGGACTTTGGACTTTTGAGTTGGTGATGTAATGACTTAAGATGCTGAGACTATAGAGAGGGAATGAATGTACTTATATGTTAGAAGAACATGAGTTTTTGAGGGCCAGGGTGGAATGCTACAGTTTGAACAAATGAATATTTGTTCCCTCCAAAACTCATGTTGAAATTTAATCCCCAATGTAGCAGTATTCAGAAGTGGGGCCTTTAAGAGATGACTGGACTTGAGAGCTTTGCCTTCTTGAATGCATTCATTTATTACTTAATGGATTAATAGATTAACAGGTTATGGGAGTGGGACTGGTGGCTTTTTTTTTTTTTTTTTAAAGAGGGTCAGGGTCTTGTGCTTTGTCACCCAGGCTGGAGTGCAGTGGCACATGGTTTACTGTAGCCTCAACCTCCCGGCCTTAAGCAGTCCTCCCACCTCAGCCTCCTAAGTAGCTCGGACCACAAGTACACACCACCATGCCCAGCTTATTTTTAAAACTTTTTTTTTTGTAGAGACGGAGTCTTGCTTTGTTTCCCAAACTGTTCTCAAACTTTTGGCCTCAAGCAGTCCTCCTACTTTGGCCTCCCAAAGTGATGGTATTACAGGCATGAGCTCCTGTACCCTGCAGGACTAGTGGCTTTAGAAAAAGAGGAGAGCCAGGTGCAGTGCCTCATACTTAATAATCCCAGTGCTTTGGAAGGCCAAGACAGGGGGATCACTGGAGGCCTAGGTGAGATCACTTCAGTCTAGGAGTTTGAGACCAGCCTGGGCAACTTAGTGAGACCCCATCTTTACAAAAAATACAAAAATTTTCCAGGTGTGGTGGCATGTGTCTGCAGTCCCAGCTATTTGATAGACTGAGGTGAGATGATTGCTTGAGCATGGGAGGTTGAGGCTGCAGTGAGCCCTGATCATGCCACTGCACTCCAGCCTGGATGACAAAGTGAGACCCTGTCTGGGAAAAAAACAAAAACAAAGCTGGAGGCATCCAACTATCTGACTTCAAACTGCACTGCAAGGCTTCAGTAAGCAAAACAGCATGTACTGGTGTAAAAGCAGATATATAGACCCTGGAACATATTACTGAGTTCACACTATGTTATTGCTGCTTTAATCAATCATCTTTAAATGAAAAAAATCGCATTTTATATTCATCTACCTGTTTGCCCTTCCATACTCCCATTTCATCCCATCAAGCTGCATGCACCTCAGTCTGCGATTGTTTCCCTTCACTATGAAACACTTCTTGCAGTATTTCCTCAGCAAAAGTTTGAGTTTATTTTGTCAGCTTTTGTCTCAAAATGGAATTGTCTTTTATTTTTGAAGAATTTTTTTTTGCAAAGCATATTAGGTTTGAGTTGTTTTTCTCTTTCAGCACTTTAATGTTTTTCTTCTCCTGTATGTTTGCTGAGAAGTCTGTCACTTTTTAAAAAAATCCTGAACATAGGCTGGGCACAGTGGCTCACGCCTGTAATCCCAGCACTTTGGGAGGCCGAGTCGGGTGGATCACGAGGTCAAGAGATCGAGACCATCCTGGTCGACATGGTGAAACCCTGTCTCTACTAAAAATACAAAACATTAGCTGGGCATGGTGGCGCGTGCCTGTAATCCCAGGTACTCAGGAGGCTGAGGCAGGAGAATTGCCTGAACCCAGGAGGTGGAGGTTGCGGCCAGCCGAGATCGTGCCATTGCACTCCAGCCTGGGTAACAGGAGCAAAACTCAGTCTCAAAAAAAAAAAAAAAAAATCCT
>JAPYYA010005986.1:0-10237 GCA_028533165.1 Leontopithecus rosalia | reverse complement strand
AAAAACTCCTGAAACTGATAAGCAACTTCAGCAAAGTCTCAGGATATAAAATCAATGTGCAAAAATCACAAGCATTCCTGTACATCAATAACAGACATAAAGAGCCAAATCAAGAACGAACTGCCATTCACAATTGCTACAAAGAGAATAAAATACCTAGGAATACAACTTACAAGGAACGTAAGGGACCTCTTCAAGGAGAACTACAAACCACTGCTCAATGAAATAAGAGAGGACACAAACAGATAGAGAAACATTTCATGTTCATGGTTAGGACGAATCAATATTGTGAAAATGGCTATAATACCCAAAGTAATTTACAGACTCAATGCTATTCCCATCAAGCTACTACTGACTTTCTTCACAGAACTGAAAAAAATCACCTTGAAATTCATATGGAACCAAAAGAGAGCCTGCATAGCCAAGTCAATTCTAAGCAAAAAGATCAGAGCAGGAGGCATCACATTACCAGACTTCAAACTATACTACAAGGCTACAGTAATCAAAACAGCATGGTACTGGTATCAAAACAGAGATATAGACCAAGGGAACAGAACAGAGACATCGGAGGCAACATAACATATGTACAACCATACAATCTTTGATAAACCTGACAAAAACAAGCAATGGGGAAAGGATTCCCTGTTTAATAAATGGTGTTGGGAAAACTGTCTAGCCATGTGCAGAAAGCAGAAACGGGACCCCTTCCTGACACCTTACACTAAAATTAGCTCCAGGTGGATTAAAGACTTAAACATAAGACCAGGCACCATAAAAACCCTAGAAGAAAATCTAGGCAAAACCATTCAGGTCATAGGAGTAGGCAAGGACTTCATGACCAAAACACCAAAAGCATTGGCAACAAAAGCCAAAATAGACAAATAGGACCTAATCAAACTCTACAGCTTCTGCATGGCAAAAGAAACAGTCATCAGAGTGAATCAGCAACCAACAGAATCGGAAAAAAATTTTGCAGTTTACCCATCTGACAAAGGGCTGATATCCAGAATTTACAAAGAACTCAAACAGATTTAGAGGAAAAAACAAACAAACCCATTCAAAAGTGGGCAAAGGATATGAACAGACACTTTACGAAAGAAGACAAACATAACCCCAGCAAACGTATGAAAAAATGCTCATCATCACTGGTCATCAGAGAGATGCAAATCAAAACTACCTTGAGATACCATCTCACGCCAGTTAGAATGGTGATTATTAAAAAATTTGGAGACAACAGATGCTGGAGAGGATGTGGAGAAATAGGAACACTTTTACACTGCTGGTGGGAGTGTAAATTAGTTCAACCATTGTGGAAGACAGTGTGGCGATTCCTCAAGGACCTAGAAATAGAAATTCCATTTGATCCAGCAATCCCATTACTGGGTATATATCCAAAGGACTATAAATTGTTCTACTATACGGACACATGCACACGAATATTCATTGCAGCACTGTTTACAATAACAAAGACCTGGAACAAACCCAAATGCCCATCCATGATAGACTGGACTAGAAAAATGTGGCACATATACACCATGGAATATTATGCAGCAATCAAAAATGATGAGTTCGTGTCCTTTGTAGAAACATGGATGAATCTGGAGAACATCATTCTCAGCAAACTGACACAAGAACAGAAAATGAAATACCACATATTTTCACTAATAGATGGGTGATGAACAATGAGAACACATGGACACAGCAAGGGGAGCACTAGACAGTAGGGTCTATTGCGGGGAATAGGGGAGGGACAGCGTGGGGGGAGCTGGGGAGGGATAGCATGGGGAGAAATGCCAGATGTGGGTGAAGGGGAGGAAGACAGCAATTCACACTGCCACGTGTGTACCTACGCAACTATCTTGCATGTTCTGCACATTTACCCCCAAACCTAAAATGCAATAATAATAATAATAATAATAATAATAATAATAAAACAAAGATCCACTTTTGCAATTGGTGAGGGAAATGAAGACCTTAAAGAAAGAAGCCTTTAAATTTCTAGACTTTGAGGAACTATAGTCCCTTTTCCCCCAGGGATAAGTTTCTTATTCCATGCGTAGGTAGAAATCAAGAATCTAGACCTGGTTTCTAACAGAAGAGGGCCTGGTAAATCTACATAGATTTTACATTTTCTAGGTGTGACAGCAATAAAATTTGTGACTGAATTGGCCAGTAACATGTGGCACATCTGTTAATCAAGGTATTTGCCAAAGTTTGAGCTGAACTAAACTGAAAACTTCTGAAAGATGAAACCAAATATCTTATTGCCTTCCCAGGGCAAGGAAACAAAATAATAGCCATTCCTAGCACCAGAAATAAACAACTGCAATCCAAAGTCAACCCACCACAATCACTGGTTAGATTGAGAATACCAACTTAAGAGTTTAAAAAGTCTTACACACAATGGATAATGATTGACTGGAAACATTATTTCTGGTTGTATCCTATTATCTGAGCTTGGTAAGAGACTGGATTGGAGATGCCTTACCAAAGAGCTCAGTAGATGAAACAGGAAATAAAATTCACCTTCAGGAATAATCATTGGAGATACTTGTTCCTCTTACCCTTGAACATTTTCAAAGTCCTATAACAATTAATTATATAAAAGAGTAATTAAATAGTAGCACCAAATTATAACAACCATAGATGAATTTGTAGTTATACTTAGGAAATATTCAAGACCTAGGTCATTTTACTTTTCATACAAATTACAAATTATACACAAACACTCAAAAAGCAAAGAGAAGAATTCACTTCTAAGTCTTCTTATGATAATCAAACAAGAGTAATACAGGAAGATAAGGATTAATTTCTGCTTATACCAATCACATTTTCTGCATTCTTTCAAGAATTTGGAGCCTATGACTGATGCAGGACTTTTCTCGGCCACCTTGCCATTTGCCTAGCCAGGGCTTTTTGTCCATGCTTCTTTCTGTCAGCTTAGCTCCCTTCTTCCACTGCTGGGTGATACTGCTGGCCAGGGCGACTGAGATTTCCTGCTGCGGAGCCTTTCCCTTTGCCTGCTTGGCCACGTGGTTTTGCCTTCAAATGCCTTTTTTCTTATCTTTTTATAAGCATACTCCTGACTGCCTGGTTGATCTTGCATTACCAGGCAGGCTAAGAGCTCCCCTTCTAGTGCTGCTTGCCTAAGACAGGGTCCTATTGCTGGAGTGTGTCTCTTGCCCCTGAAGAGGGGGCTGAGGCCAAACCTCTTCTTCCTCTGTGATGTTTCTGAGACCTGTTGCTCTTTTGCATGATGTTGTTTAAGATTTCTCCCCACTTGTTCCGAGGGCTTTACATCTAGTGTACTTTCTACCAGGAACCATGGGCTTTTGGAAACAAGTTTGCATTAGGTCGCTTAATTGAGCCTGAAACTGAGGCTCCACTAGCTTTAAGCAGCTGTTTCAATACTTTTACATGTTGCCTTTGTTGCGCTGATAACTGCTGTCCCAGGACGAAACCCTAGCCTGAGCAATCCTTCAGAAATTGGATATCCCAAGTGGGTTCCAATGACATACCTAGTATACATTCATGCTTTCCTTAGTTTTCAGAGGTTCTGTCATGATCTGTTAGAGCAAAGCTTCAGAGGAGGCACCACTGATGAGTTTCCTCACATGCAGCACCACTGTTGGGGTCTGCTAGGCAGTCCCTGATCCCACAATGGATAAAAAAATTTACTCACGTAATATTGAGGTTCAGGGTGCCCTCAGCTCCCCTGAGAGGATGTTTCTCCAGGTTCTTGGTGTCCTGACCACTCAAGAATGAGAGAGGTGACCACGGCACAGTGCACAGTAAATGCCAGACTCTATAGTGTTTGTAGAAAGTGATTTATTTAGAGAGAGAGGGAGAGAGAAAGAAACAGGAGAAGGAGAGAGAAATAAACAGCTAACTCTCACAATGAGTGAGAGAATCCAGAAAGATGGAATCCAGGAGAGGAAAGCAGCTTCCACACTGAGTGGAAGTGAATAGAGAGAGATGGAGTTTAGGAGGGGAAGACAGGCTTCCAAGAAGGGAGTGTTCATGGAAGGGGAAATCCAGAATAGAGAAAAACAGCTTTCATGAGCACAAGAGTGTTCATGGAAGGGGATCAAAACATGGAGTCAAAGGGGTGTGGAAGAAGGGGACTTTTAACCTGGGAGGAACCTCCATCTTCTCTAAGACCCCAGGCCAATGAAAGGAGTTCCTTAGAACTTCCGCTGGAGTGATTGACTCTTAGTTTCTCCCCGTGCCTGAGAAATTTAAACATAAATTGTTAAATCTCCCAGATGGAGAGAGATGGGAGCGGGGCATGGTGCTGGGAAGTTCTTGCCCTTAAAACTACACCTTTTTGTGGACCTGGAATGAGAACACCTTCCTTCGCTCCCCCACTCTGAATAGGAAAACCCAACTTCTGTTGGAATTACAGACGTCAATCCTCTTTAACTACTTCCTGCTGAAATGGGGTGTAGAAGGGGCTGTGCAGTTGAGGTTTCCTCTAGAGGGGAGACTTTTAGGGGTGCAGGTTGATCTATAGGTCCACAATAGAGTTCATAAGCCAAGGACATCTGGGGTGCCAGCAGCAGGATTATTTGTGACTTTACGGTTCTATTAGAAACGGATGTGACAAGGTGGTTAAAGATGAGAGGCCCAGAGGCCAACAAATATAGAATGGTTATAAATGAGACTAGGAGAGCAGAGCCAGGACAGTCAGTTGTTAAACAAGCTTCACAATACTTAACTGGTTTACAAAAGAGCAGCATTTTTCCTAGAAAGAAATAGGTTCCCTTCCCACTATAAAAAGGATAACTGGAGTTTGAGAGATATCAAAGTTGAGGGTTATAGTCTTGTTAATGCCAGGATATAAATTAGACTTATGAGTGGTTGCTTCCCTGAAGATCTTGTTGGAAAAACAAATGTAGATTTTCTAATGGCTCAGTGGATGAAGGGTTGTCTCCTGGAATTTCAGGCTGTGGAGTGGAGGGTCTATGACTTCCTTCAGGAGGTGTCCAAGGCTTCAGCTGACTGTGATGAATCCATGAGTCTATTTCCACTACCTTAACTGCCCTTGGGGTAGACAGAATGATGGAAAATGGTTCTTCCTAGGATAGGCCTAGAGAGGGAGAGTCTCACGGAGAGAATTAACAAGCACCAAGTCTCCAGGGCAGGACAGAAATACTGGAAGTATTTCTGGCCATGCAGTGTCCAGGGAAGATTAACTTCCTAGCTCTGTGGTTAGCTTTACCCAGGGCTCTGTGAGGATGATGGCTCATGCTGGCACTTGCTCCAGGCATCCTCAGTTCTGCCATCGGGTTATCTGGCCAGACACCTCCGGCCCTGACAACCTTCATCCCCTGGGACGATGTGCTTTCCAGCAATTCCCTTGGCACAGCGGGCATGGACAAGATGGTGGTCCCTTCTTTGGGGACAATTTCTTACAAAGTGTCCCTTTAGACCACACTGGTAACAAGTTCTGCCAGACTGGAGGCTAACCCAAGTCTTTCCCTTATTTAAGTCTCTGGGGTCCACTTGCCTGAAAGCCATGACTAAGGCAGCAGCCTTTCTCTGATCTCTCCTGTTCCTTTTAGTCTGTCCCTTCTGGTCTTATTATGAAACACCAAGGTTGCCTGGTTCAGTAATGATTTTAGCCTCTGTTCTGGTTCCGAAGCCAGCTTCTGAGGCTTCCTCCTGATATCTGCTGCTGACTGAGTAATAGACTTGTCCTTTAGTATTAACTGATTCTTAATGGAGTCTGGTGACAGGGGGGTGTACTTTCTTAAAACCTCCCATAATCGCTCAAGGAAAGCTGTTGGGTTTTCTTCCTTTCCCTTTGGTGGCTAGATTTTCCACTCAGCAGAGGGCAATTTGTTCACACTGTTTGGCAGAGAAAAATAAGCCGCTTCTTCCTTAAAGACTGTGTGCTAAATTGGTCCCAATTTTTCAATGTGTACTTTAATGGGGACTTGAGCTTGGAAATAGAAGTACCCATCTGATATCGAACACAAGGGATGCCCGCATCCCCAGTTAAAGAAATTATAGTTCAACCTGAGGCATCCCCCAGGTAAAATGGCTACTAGAATGAAACGTTTTTCAGTCAGTACCCCAAAATTTGTGTGCCCAAGATGCGTGATTCATCTTAGCAGAGGGCCTCTTCTGCACTGGATTCCAGTCACGACCTACCAGAGTCATGGGACCACTCACTGCCTGCATGACCTCCAGAGGCATGGAACGAAAGGGGGCTATTGGGTTGAGTAGTCACATAACAATGAGCCCTGATGAGGCCACTGAGGCTCAGGAAATGGGTAACACTATTTCCCAGCAAATGTCCAATTTACACAAGCCAGATTTTAAAACTGCCCCAGAAGGGTAAACCTCTAAGGAGGGGCCATTAGAGCACACAGTTCAAAGAAGGCAGACTACGTGGCTGAGGCTGGAACAATACCTTTAGGACCTGGGCCTCCTCTCCCCTAACCCATTTTCCATTTTAGGAAAATGCCTTTAGGGATGCAAGGGCCTCCATGAACTATTTGGGGCCTGGAACCAGTTTAACTATGATCTTCTAGATGGAAGAGTTCTGCCATAGGAGACCCAATCCTAAGCAAGACAAATTATACACCAAATACAAAGTCCCATTGCCTTCAGCTTCTGAATTTCCCCGAAAGGCTTCACCAATTCAAGACTGACTCCACCATGAATTTGAACCAGCAACCTTGTGGCTGCAGACTCTACACCTTAACCAAATGTACAAACAGGCCCACTCGTGTTAGGGGAAGGCAGAAAGCTACCTTAAGCCGTATTTTGAAATCTTGAGGCAATGTGGCCTGCCTAAAAGCCGGGTGGAGCTGACGGCTGGCAGCTGCTTCCTCTTCCTCAGCTGCACTCGCAGAGGAAAAAACTGGCTGTGTCAGTTTAAAAGCTGCGTTCGGCCGGGCGCGGTGGCTCACGCCTGTAATCCTAGCACTTTGGGAGGCCGAGGCGGGTGGATCACGAGGTCAACAGATCGAGACCATCCTGGTCAACATAGTGAAACCCCGTCTCTACTAAAGATACAAAAAATTAGCTGGGCCCGGTGGCGCGTGCCTGTAATCCCAGCTACTCGGGAGGCTGAGGCAGGAGAATTGCCTGAACCCAGGAGGCGGAGGTTGCCGGTGAGCCGAGATCGGGCCATTGCACTCCAGCCTGGGTAACAAGAGCGAAACTCTGTCTCAAAAAAAAAAAAAAAAAAAAAAAAAGCCGCGTTCGCGCCTCAGTGAGTTCCCCCACCCCTGCGGCTTTCGGTTGCCCTGTTGATGCTGCCAGCTGGGCGCAGTTGGGCCACTCCTCCCGCCTCTGCCCACACAGGGACCCGCAGCTGGCAGGCGAACATCCTGGAGAGCCTTTTTACCTTGCTGCCTAGGACTGGAGAACACCAGAGAGGCCTTCCAGAACCACGCACCAGGCTGCTGCGCTCCCCAGTCCCCTGCTGGCTCCAGCTGTACCTCGGCCCTCCCCGCCCCTCCCGCTGTTATTCTTTGGCCGACCTCTGCGCCCCGAATTCCATCCCTGGGGCTGGGCTGTTCCCAGCCAGCAAGGAGCAGAAAGGTGGGGCCACTCACCCTTTCTACCCCACAGGCTCCAGCAGGTTTTGGTCCCAGAGATAATATCCGAAGGATAGAGAAGGAGAGGGAAAGCAAAGAGCGAGCTTTGAGGGAAAAAAAAAAACAAACTGTGCTTTTAATTCCAGCTGGCCAGAACCACTTAAGATGGGCTGGGTCATGCTGCTCCGGTTCCCCCCAGCCCTGCCTGGCTTCGGCTGCTTCAGGTGTTCTTAGCGAGACAGGACAGAATGGGGCCGGTTTTATTCATGATTTTGAAGTCTCCAGCTGTACCCCTTTTCTGGCTGTACCCCTCTTTCTGGTGTATCCCTCTCCTGGTATACCCCTTTTCTGGTGTACCCCTCTCCTGGCTGGTTTGCCAAAATGTAATATTGGGGTTCACGGATTCAAGGCACCCTCAGCTCCCCTGAGAGGACGTTTCTCCAGGTTCTTTGTGTCCTGACCTCTCAAGAATGAGAGAGGGGACCATGGCACAATGCACAGTAAATGCCGGACTTCAAAGTGTTTGTAGAAGTGATTTATTTAGAGAGAGAGAGAGAAACAGCTAGCTCTCACACTGAGAGAATCCAAAAAGATGGAATCCAGGAGAGGAAAGCAGCTTCCACATTGAGTGGAAGGGAATAGAGAGAGATGGAATTTAGGAGGGGAAAACAGGCTTCCACCAAGTGAGTGTTCATGGAAGGGGACTCCACAGGGGAAATCCAGAATAGAGAAAAACAGCTTCCATGAGCACCAGAGTGTTTGTGGAAGGGGATCCAAACATGGAGTCTGAAGGGGTGTGGAAGAAGGGGACTTTTAACCTGGGAGGAACCTCCACCTTCTCTAAGACCTCAGGCCAATGAAAGGAGTTCCTTAGAACTTCTGCTGGAGTGATTGACTCTTAGTTTCTTTCCGTGCCCTGGAAATTTAAACGTAAATTGTTAAATCTCCCAGATGGAGAGAGATGGGAAGAGGGCATAGGAAGTTTTTGCCCTTAAAACTACACCCCCTTGTGGATCTCGAAAGAGAATACCTTCCTTCACTCAGACACAGAATAAAGTAAAAGAGTGGGTTGGGGTGTCTGGGTAATTTATCTGAAAGAGTTAATGGCCAGCAACCCCAAGATGCTGGCCTTCCAGGCCTTTATTTGGTACACATTAAATGACAAAGGCTTTGACTCAACACCTCTAGAGGGTAAAGATTAAAGGCCAGGTTCTGGGGTCAAAAGCAAACACCATTTGTGGGTAAAGTAGAGGCAGTCAAGCATGGATGGGCAAAGACTGGACTTAGGACAACAAGCCATTTAGATAAATTCCTTTGCATTTCACTGTTAACTACCCTATGCTTCAAGCCTCAAGATAGAAGAACTAGCTGCCTTTGGCCCATTCTCTTGTTTGAAGCTATGTAAACCAACTGGTCATCCAACAGAATTTTGTGTCTATTTATGAATATTTTTTTCTTAATATTTTTGCCACCACCCTGACTGAACTACCACAGGAAATGGCACAAAATAGTTTTTATCTCTCAATAATCCATTTTTCAGAGGATATAAATAACCCTTTCATGTCCTAGTTTTATAGATATGTTTCCTGTTAGAGATTCCATCATATTTAGGCCTGGGGATTTATGTTCTTTTCCCTGTAGTCTTTAATCATTAAAACAGAAGCTCATGGTCTCCAGTATACATCAGATACCCTCAGGTTGCATAATTATGATAAAAAGCAGTTTTGCTTCTTATTTGACTTTCATGGTTCCACTTTAGAGAGCTCTACATGGATCTTATATTTTTTTGGTCAAGCGACCAATGAATTTTATTTATATGTAAATATTTTGGCTATGTTTTTCAAGATTCGTTTTCAATGTGGGGAGTAGCATGAGATATATAGTCTTTCAGCTAGGTATCGTACAGGAAGCTGGGATTTGAATGCACTAAAAATTCTAAGAACAAAAACGGTAGATTATATCAGCACAGAGAAAATAACTTGTACTTTTAAACTCAATCAACACATTTAAAAATTTTGTCACCTGATTTTTTTTTAGGGATCATTTTCAACTTTTCAGTGGTAATTCAAATTTGGCAAAATATCAGATTGTTACATTAGACTCAATTTGCCTAATTAAATTGACCCACTTGCCTTACTTCTTTAACAAACAAAGGTTTTCTATTTGTACAATGTAACAAGCTAGTAATTTTCTATTAAAATCACAGCTAACTACATTTAACATGTATTAATTATGTAAAAATACCTTCTGAAACTGATTTTTACTTCCTAGCTGAAGCATTTAAGAAGCATCTGCTTTGAAGTTCTTTCTCTTTTGTCTCAGTTTTACCAATCCTCTGTGGTTTATGATAAACCAGAATGTTTCTCTAATTAATGAAAATAATCATCATTCATCAATGCATATGGATTATAAGACTTTTAAAAATTGAAGAATTTGTTTTTAATACTATAATTTTATTGTGCTTCCAAAGTCATCTGGCAACAAATTGGCAATTTTCTTTCCTGAACATGGAATATAGGAGTCTAAAGAGGAATGTTTTTCATTAATATACACCAGATATTTCAACTCTTTAGCATCTGAGTACATGGTAAAGATTTCATTTTCTTGTCTCCTTCCATGGGCAGAGACTTTTAAGTTGTTTTGGTGAACAAATTTTGAGCTGAAATAATGTGTGTCACTTCTGG
>JAPYYA010005985.1:0-10237 GCA_028533165.1 Leontopithecus rosalia | reverse complement strand
AATGGATAAAACAGCCAGTTAACAACAAATGGCAGTAACCCTAAATTTAAATCGACTAAATCCCCCATTCAAAAGACACAGCCAAAACCCAACGGCATGTTACATCCAGACCCATTTCACATGCAAGGATACACAAAGACTCAAAACAAAGGGATGGAGAAAGATTTACCAACCATAGGGAGAGCAAAAATAAATAAATAAATAAATAAAAAGCAGGAGTTGCAATTCTCTTATTGGATAAAATAGATTTTAAAGCAACAAAGATGTAGTGGTAAAAGGATCAATGCAACAACAAGAGCTAACGATCCTAACACCCAGATACATAGAGACTTAGATTCGATGAGACAGAAGATTAATAAAGATATCAAGGATTCGAACTCAGATCCAGAACAAGTAAACTTAATAAATATTTATAGAGCTCTCCACTTCAAATACACAAAATATACATTCTTGTCAATACCACATCACACCTACTCATAGGTTTAAATAAAACATTGATTGGTCATTATTAATACCCATTTTTTTTTTCAGAATAAAGCAATATTTCCATTCACCCTCCCTCTTTCTCTTCCTCTTTCTTCCTCTCCTTTACTCATTTTTTTTTCTTTCCTTCTCTCAAAAAAAGAAAGAAATCAACTTGTAAACCTCTAGATCCAGGTCGGCAATGTCTCTCTCATTGCTTGATTTCCTTTCCTTCCTTCCCTTCCCTCCCTCCCTCCCTCCCTTCCTTCCTCCCTTCTTTCCTCCCTCCCTTCCTGCCTTCCTCCCTTCGGCCCCACAAAAGAAAAAAAAAAAAATGGGTTGAATCACATAAAGACATATGCACGGGTATGTTCACTGCAGCACTATTCACCATTGTAAAGACATATAATCAACCCACATGCCTGTCAATGGTAGACTAGATAAAGAAAATGTGATACATATACACCACGGAATACTACACAGCCATAAAAAAGAATGGGATAATGTCCTTTGCAACAATGTGGATGGAGCTGGAGGGCATTATCCTAAGTGAATTCCTGCAGGAACAGAAAACCAAATACCATGTTTCCACTTACTTAATTATTTTTTTAAGACGGGGTTTCACCATGTTGGTCAGGCTGGTCTTGAACTCCCGACCTCAGGTGATCCGCCTGCCTTGGCTTCCAAAGTGCTTGGATTACAGGCGTGAGATGTTTCCACTTATAAGTGGGAGATAAACACTGAGTACATATGAACACAAAGAAGGAAATGAGACACCGGGTCTACTTGAGGGTGGGAGGAGAGTAAGGACTGAAAAACTGCCTATTAGTTTTTATGCTGATTTACCTGGGTGACAAAATTATCTGAACACTAAGTCCCCACAACATGCAATTTACCCATGTAACAAACCCGTACATGTGTCCCATAAACCTAAAAATAAAAGTTGGAAAGAAAAAAAGTAAAAAGCACCGGGCATGGTGGCTCACACCTGTAATCCCAGAACTTTGGGAGGCTGAGGCGGGCGGATCACGATGTCAGTACTTTGAGACCAGTCTGGCCAACATGATGCAACCCCATCTCTACTAAATATACAAAAAATTAGTTAGCTGGGGGTGTGGTGGTGCATGCCTGTAATCCCAGCTACTTGGGAAGCTGAGGCAGGAGAATCGCTTGAACCCAGGAGATGGAGGTTGCAGTGAGCCAAGATCGAGCCATTGCACTCCAGCCTGGGCGACAGGGCAAAACTCCATCTCAAAAAAAAAAAAAAAGAAAAAAGCTTTTGAGGATGATTGAAAACAATGGATTGACCCAAAGAACACAAGCTTTTCTATTTTCTACTATTTGGCTCAGGGCTCTTCTTGAAACCCAAACCATTTCCTTATACTCTAATGTAGGCCCTAGGAACTCAACCTATTCTCTTCTAAGCTGCCAACACTCACTTCACCTCTTGGGACTCTTCTCTTTCCAAGTCTAGCTAAAGAGTAAGATACAGTTTCCCAGGTCAAAAGCTCTCCACACGTCTCTGATACATGATACTCTGCCCAATCCTGCTCCAGTTTAGAACCACAGGATTAGATGTTCTCTTATGTTCTTTCCAGCTCTAAAAAGAATTTACAATAATTCTGTGCACCATAAAATGTATCAGGCAACAGGTAAATGGTATTTGCTAGCTCTATACCACACAAAAAAAGGAAGATTTCACAGAAGGATATGAGTGGCAATGCCGTTGCTTTTTCTCCTCGGCTGCAATCACCCGGCAAAACCACAACCTAAATCAAATTCAGCTGTCTGCTTATGGCAGCATACACCGTACTAACTGGTATCACCCTAAGTGTATGGCCACACATCTCAAACAGGAATTCAGCAAGTGCAGTAAAATTCACAATTACCAATACATTCCCCTTTTCACTCTGAGACAATTCTTTCTCTAGTGATCATTCCTCCCCCATTCTCACTCTCTATCAACTGTGCTTCCTACAGAAAGTAAGGGCAAATCAGTAAGAACTGACTAATCTTCCTGCCAAATCTACCATCATGCTGTACCTGTACTCATGCTAACCTCTCTGGTTGCAATGAATGCCTGCCCCTGTTCCCATCAGAAGGCCAACTCCTATACGTGAGTACTCGATCCTATACCCCCCTGCCAACCTTTACCAAAGAGGCTGTGGCCCTATCTCTACAACCTTATCTCCTACTACTATACCTTCACTCTCTCAGCTCCACCTTATCTCATTTCAAGGCCTTTACACCTGTTTCTTCAGCCTGGAAAGTTCTTCCATATTTCCGCTCACTTCTCATTTCTCTTATCTCTGCCAAAATATTACTTTCTCAAACATACTGATATGGTTTGGCTGTGTCCCCACCCAAATCTCATCTTGAATTGCAGTTCCCATAATCCCCACATGTTGTGGGAGGGACCAGGTGGAGATCATTAAATCATGGGGGGCAGTTTCCACCATGCTGTTCTAGTGATAGTGAGTTCATTCTCAGGAGATCTGAGGGTTTTCTAAGGGGCTTCCCCTTTCACTCAGCACTCACTTCTTGCCACCACGTGAAGAAGGAAGGAAGTGTTTGCTTCCCCTTACACCACGATTGTTAAGTTTCCTGAGGTCTCCCCAGCCATGCTGAACTGTGAGTCAATTAAACCTCTTTCCTCTATAAATTACCCAGTCTCGGTATGTCTGTATTAGCAGCATGAGAATGGGTTAATACACATACATTTTCTGACCCCTCATCCCCTCCTCTAAACACTCTTACCTTATCCTGATGGCACTGTTCACTATCTGAAATTATGTTTACATGTTTGTCTGGCTCACTTCTCCCACTACATTGTAAACTCAGTGATGGCAGAGATGTCACTTGTCCTATAATGTTTCAACCTGGGGTGCATAATAAAATGTCTAAAACACTAGAGGCACTCAATAAGTATTTGCTGAATGCATGCATAAAGTCATGGATGGATGGAACATGGATAAGGACAACATTAAAACCAGGAAGGTATTTTTAAACCAAGAAATATTCCAGGAACCACATGTTTTAATAAGCTACTTATAAAACATTCCTTTTTGCTTTGAAAAGCTGTTTGATTGGCTGGGCCCAGGGGCTCACACCCGTAATCCCAGCACTTTGAGAGGCTGAGGCAGGCGGATCAAGAGTTCAAAACCAGCCTGACCAACATGGTGAAACCCCATCTCTGCTAAAAATAGAAAAATTAGCCGGGTGTGGTGGTGTGCACCTGTAGATCCAGCTACTCAGGAGGCTGAGGCAGAAGAATTGCTTGAGCCACCCGGGCGCGGTGGCTCACGCCTATAATCCCAGCACTTTAGGAGGCCGAGGCAGGTGAATCAGTAGGTTAAGAGATGGAGACCATCCTGGTCAACAAGGTGAAACCCCGTCTCTACTAAAAATACAAAAAAAAAAAAAAATTAGCTGGGCATGGTGATGTGTGCCTGTAGTCCCAGCTACTTGGGAGGCTGAGGCAGGAGAATTGCTTGAACCCAGGAGGTGGAGATTGTGGTGAGCCAAGATCGTGCCATTGCACTCCAGTCTGGGTAACAACAGCGAAACTCCGTCTCAAAAAAAAAAGAATTGCTTGAACCAAGGAGGCAGAGGTTGTAGTAAACTGAGATCCCTCCTGACACTGCACTCCAGCCTGAGCGAGACTTCTTCTCGAAACAAAACAAAACCAAAAAAAGCAGCACTGGCTGATTCTCCTACCTCAGCCTCCCAAGCAACTAGGATTACAGGTGCAGGCCATCATGCCTGGCTAACTTTTGTATTTTTAGTAGAGACTGGGTTTCACCATATTGGTCAAGCTGATCTTGAACTCCTGACCTCAAGGGATCCGCCCACCCTGGCCTCCCAAAGTGCTGGGATTGCCAGGCGAGGTGGTGAGTGCCTATAGCCCCAGTTACTCGGGAGGCTGAGGTGGGAGGATCGCTTGAGCCCAGGAGTTCTGGGCTGTAGTGCACTATGCCAAATCGGGTGTCCGCACTAAGACTGGCATCAATATGGTAACCTCCTGGGAGTGGGGGACCACCAGGTTGCCTACAGAGGGATGAACCGGCCCAGGTCAGAAACAGAGCAGGCCAAAACTCCAGTGCTGTTCAGTAGTGGGATCCTGCTTGTGAATAGCCACTGTATTCCAGCCTGGTAACAGAGTGAGACCCCATCTCTCTCTTTTTTTTAATTAATAAAGATGGGGTCTTACCATGATGGCCAGGATGGTTTGGATCTCCTGACCTCAGGTGATCCACCCACCTCGGCCTCCCAAAGTGCTGGGATTATAGGCGTGAGCCACCGCACCCAGCCAAGAGACCCCGTCCTCGCTTAAAAAAAAAAAAAAAGGCCCTGGGATTACAGGTGTGAATCACCACACCTGGCCTGATTTTTACATTTTTCAATGGTTGGGGGGGAAAAATCAAAACAATGACATTTTGTTACATTTGAAAATGTAAGAAATTCAAATTTCAATGTTCCATAAGTAGGTTTTACTAGAATACAAGTGAACTCATTCATTTAAGTATTATCTATGGCTGCATTTGTGCTACAACTGAAGCACTGAGTAGCTGCTCTTCTATCATTCTTGGCCCACAAATCTTAAAACATTTATTATCTGTCGATTTTATAAATAAAAGCTGCCAACTCCTGTTCCAATAGATTTTCCTATCATACAGTAAGGCCGTACAGGTCGGCAAATACAGAATCTAGAGACACACAGAAAGTAGAAGGTATGTTAGAGAACATCTAGTCCAACATCTTTATTATAGGAGAAGAAATCAAAGCTCAAAAAAGCAAAGGGAATTTTAAATCCCACAATAAATAATCTGAACAAACTTGGCCCTAGAGCCCAATGCTGACTCCTCATCCACCAAATCAGGTGTGTATTATATCACAGTATTTTAACAAAATATATCCAGACAGGTCAGAGAAGTCTGAGAAAAACCTATCCCTTTACACCAGTTAGAACTAACTGAAGTTTAGTGTACATATATGAACCTTAGGGTAAGGAAATTTTTAATGTTCTTAATGGATTTTAAAACATACCTGAGGGTGCTTGGACAATGAAAATTCTTCTCCCCACCTTGAGAATACAAATTAAAACATGATTAAGATTTGTTCTCTCTTTACATATTTTAAAATAAGCCTTGTAAGTGTGGTTAAGATGCTAGAAAGCCAAAAGAGACAGGAAGAGTCAGGAAGCTGTAAGTTTCATTTTGATTTGTCAGAAGATACAGTTTGTTGAGGGACCTGTGTGCAGTGGTCATCACTTGCTCTCAAGGTAGACAGTTAAGGCTGGGCGTGGTGGCTCACACCTATAATCCCAGCATTCTGGGAGCCCAAAGGGAGGATCACTTGAGCCCAGGAGTTTGAGATCAGCCTGAGTAACATAGGGAGACCTAATCTCTCCAAAAAAAAAAAAAAAATTAGCTGGGTATGGTGGCACACACCTATGGTCCCAGTCACTCAAGAGGAGGAGGCAGGAAGATTGCTTGAGCCCAAAGGTCAAGGCTGCAGTGAGCTGTGACTGCACCAGTGAAGTCTAGCCTGGGTGTCAGAGCGAGACTCTGTCTCAAAAATCTTTTAAATTATAGTGGCCAGGCACAGCGGCTCCCACCTATAATCCCAGCACTTTGGGAGGTAGAGGTAGGTGAATCTAGGAGTTCAAGACCAGCCTGGCCAACATGGTGAGACCTCATCTCTAATAAAAATACAAAAATCAGGCAGGCATGATGGCAGGCACCTGTGATCCCACCTATTCAGGAGGCTGAGGCACAGGAACTGTTTATATCTGGGAGGCAGACATTGCAGTGAGCCAAGATCACACCATTGCACTTCAGCCTGTGCAACAGAGTGAGACTGTCGCAAAAAAAAAAAAAAAGGTTGATAGCTAATCTCAAAATAAATATGCCCCAATATAGTGTACCTATAGTGGAATCTCAATAAACATTGTTTAATAAATATTCTTTAAAAACAGAGTAACATACTCAAAATTTTTACTCTCCTCAGAGTTATGAAACTAGTTAAATAGGCTAGGTGCAGTGGCTCACACCTGTAATCTTGGCACTTTGGAGACTTAGGTGGGAAGATAGCTTGAGCTCAGGAGTTCAAGACCAGCCTGGGCAATGTAGTGAGACCCTCCCTGTCTCTACAAAAAATAATAAAAAAAAGAATTGGCCAGGCGCAGTGGCTCACGCCTATAATCCCAGCACTTTCGGAGGCCGAGGCAGGTGAATCATGAGGTCAATAGATCGAGACCATCCTGGTCAACAAGATGAAACCCCGTCTCTACTAAAAATACAAAAATTAGCTGGGCATGGTGGTACGCACTTGTAGTCCCAGCTACTCGGGAGGCTGAGGCAGGAGAATTGCTTGAACCCAGAAGGCGGACATTACGGTGAGCCGAGATCGTGCCATTGCACTCCAGTCTGGGTAACAACAGCAAAACTCCGTCTCAAAAAAAAAAAAAAAAAAAGAATTAGCTGGGCACATGGTGCCATATTCCTGTAGTCCTAGCTACATGGAGGCTGAGGTGGGAGGATTGCTTGAGCCCAGGAGGTCACAGCTGCCATGATTGTGCCAGTGTACTCCAAGCTGAGTGACAAAGCAAAACCCTGTCTCAAAACAAAACAACAAAAATAAAACGAAAAGAAAAAAAACTAATTGAATAATATCTTCCATTGGAGAAAGCAAGTCTGAGTACCATAAGGCAAAATGCTAGACTCTGTAAAATAGTCTGAACTTGGTTTGCATTTTATAATTTTTCCAAAAATTTCCACAATCTATATATAGAAGGCCCTAGGAAAGTAATCTAGAACTTGGGATCAGTTTCCTGTCTTTGACACTAAAGTAACTGAAGATCACAACGTGGTGTAGTAGAAAGAGCAAAGTTTTAAACTTATGTTCAAACATATATTAGTAAGTACTTTTAGACAAGCCTGTTTTTTTGTTTGTTTTGTTTTGTTTTTGAGACAGAATTTCACTCTTGTTGCCCAGGCTGGAGTGCAATGGCATGATCTCAGCTCACCGCAACCTTCACCTCTTAGGTTCAATCAGTTCTCCTGCCTCAGCCTCCCAAGCTGGGATTACAGGTATGCACCCACCACACCCGACTAATTTTGTATTTTTAGTAGAGACAGGGTTTCTCCATATTGGTCAAGCTGGTCTTGAACTCCCGACCTCAGGAGATCTGCTGGCCTTGGCCTCCCAAAGCGCTGGAATTATAGTAGTGAGCACCGTGCCTGGCCTTTTTTATTTTTGAAACCGGAGTATCGCTCTGTCACCAGGCTGGAGTGCAGTGGCACTATCTCAGCTCACTGCAACCTCCACCTCCCAGTTTCAAGCAATTCTCCCACCTCAGCCTCCCAAGTAGCTGGGACTACAGGCGTGTACCACCACGCCTAGCTAATTTTTGCATTTTTAGTAGAGATGGATGGGGTTTCAGCATGTTGGCCAGGATGGTCTCCATCTCTTGACTTCGTGGTCCACCTGCCTCAGCCTCCCAAAGTGCTGGGATTACAGGCGTGTGCCACTGTACCCAGCAAGCTGTTTCTCTACCCATTAAAAAAATTAAAAAAACATGGTCTAGGAAGAAGATTCTTGAATGTAACAAAAAAAGAAATGAAAAAATAAAAAAATTTTAAAAAGAAGAAAAAAAATAAATAAAAACACAAAAAGCAGAGGTGAAGATAATAAAAGATCTCACTTTACAAAAAGAAGTTAATGAAATTCAATATAAAATGGGGCCACAGGAGTTGGAGACCAGCCTAGCAACATAGCAAGACACCCTTTCTATAAAAAATTAAAAATTAGCTGAGATTAGCTGGGCATGGTGGCAAGCACCTATAATCCCAGTTACTGGGGAGGCTGAGGCAGGAGAATTGTTTGAACTCCAGAGGCAGAGGTTTCAGCAAGCCAAGATTGTCCTATTGTACTCCAGCCTGGGCAAGACAGCAAGACTCTGTCTCAACAACAAATTCACTGGGCATGGTAGTGTGCACCTATAGTCCCAGCTCTCAGGAGGCCAAGGCAGGAGGATCACTTGGGCCCAGGAGTTGGAGTACGCCTGGGCAACATAGTGAAATGAGAACCTTTTTCTAAAAAAATAAATAAGGCCAGGCATGGTAGCTCACACCTGTAATCCCAGTACTTTGGGAGGCCAAGGTGGGCGGATCACCTGAGGTCAAGAGTTCGAGACCAGTCTGGCCAACATGGTGAAATCCCATTTCTACTAAAAATACAAAAAATTAGCCAGGCATGGTGGTGGGCACCTATAATCTCAGCTACTCGGGAGGCTGAGGCAGAAGAGTCACTTCAACCTGGGAGGTGGAGATTGCAGTGAGCTAAGATTGTGCCACTGCACTCCAGCCTGAGCAACAAAGCAAGACTCTGTCTCAAAAAATAATAATAATAAATTAAAATAAAATTTAAAAGCTAGTAAAAGTAACCTAGGAGGGCCAGGCATGAGCCATCATGCCTGTAATCTGAGCACTTTGGGAGGCCAAAGCCAGAGGACTGCTTGAGCACAGGAATTTGAGACCTGCCTGGGCAACATCGAGACACCCATCTCTTCAGAAAACAAAAAAGTCAGCCAGGCATACTGGTGCGCTTGGTGGCCCCAGCTACTCAGGGGGCTGAGGTGGGAAGATCTCTTGGGCCAAGGAGGCTGAAGCTGCAGTGAGCCATGACTACACCACTGTACTCCAGCCTGAGTGACAGACAGATCAAGACCCTGTCTCAGAAAAAAAAAAAAAAAAACAGGCCCGGGTGCAGTGGCTCATGCCTGTAATCCCAGCACTTTGGGAGGCCAAGGCGGGTGGATCATGAGGTCAAGAGATCAAGACCATCCTGGTCAACATGGTGAAACCCCGTCTCTACTAAAAATACAAAAATTAGCTGGGCATGGTGGTGCGCGCCTGCAGTCCTAGCTACTCAGGAGGCTGAGGCAGGAGAACTGCCTGAACCCAGGAGGTGGAGGTTGCAGTGAGCCAAGATCACGCCATTGCACTCCAGTCTGGGTAACAACAGCGAAACTCTGTGTCAAAAAAAAAAAAAATTAAAAAACCTAAAAAATTTAATTGACTAAAGAAACCTAGAGAAACAAGTCCAATCAAAGTGACCTAATCAAGTGTTTGCAAACTCTGAAAGGAAAAGAAGAGTATAATTTGCTAATAGAAGGAAATGATTTAAATAGGTCTAGAAGTGAGGATGTATGAGAAAAATGAGTTTCCTAAGCTGGGCTTTATGTTGTACCATTTAGCAATTATATATATACTCTCTCAAAAAAAATCAACGAATTGGGAATCAGATTTAACAATTAAAATCAACTTTATTTTGATAAGTTTCTGGTCCTTCCAAGCCCTTAGGCATCCCACAAAGCTTAATCTGCAAGTCGCCCTCTGATTTATGTTTACATGTGTTTCCATGCCCATTGAAGTCAATGAAGAATATAACTTTAACTCGGTACTTAAAAGTTTCAACTTACCCAATTGATCGTAATGTGAAATTCCTTTGATCAATACTAAGTACTTTCACTTCCTAGAGAGGAAAAAAAATTTTTTTAATTAAAAAAGTTTATAGGCCGGGCGCGGTGGCTCAAGCCTGTAATCCCAGCACTTTGGGAGGCCGAGGCGGGTGGATCACGAGGTCAACAGATCGAGACCATCCTGGTCAACATAGTGAAACCCCGTCTCTACTAAAGATACAAAAAATTAGCTGGGCCCGGTGGCGCGTGCCTGTAATCCCAGCTACTCGGGAGGCTGAGGCGGGAGAATTG